>OX401420.1:2538148-2545648 GCA_947846245.1 Cerastoderma edule | reverse complement strand
AGTCGTCTGTAACGAAGTGGTTAATGTCTTTATTGATTTGTAATGGGTTAACGGGGCTGAATCTTCTGTTGTGAGTAAAAGTGGTAGTGGACAAACCTGTGAAAATGGACCTGATGAAGACAATTTTCCTTTGGCCATGGTGAAAATGGCAAGAGAGCTGTTTGGATGTGACGTGACTGACTTGCTTGGTATCGCCAGCCTGCCAACTTGTGGAGAACGGATGAGATACGAGCGAAGACGATGAGGAACAAGTGAGTGAAAGTGAACCTGTTACTGTTGTGACAATGAGTGAGGTATTTGACAGTATCAACAAACTGAGACAGTTTACCTTACACATCGGCAACAAAGTCATGTCTAAGTGAGTGATGGACATTGACAATCTATAGTTGACATGCATGTTGCTAAAGCGTCAAAACAGAAAACGATCAAATACTTTTTTTCATAGATTTGAAAGTTCATAATACATAAAAAGGTTTTGCTTTTCAAAAGCTTACAAGTTCCAATTTTTTTTTTAAAATAACTACATGTACATCATTCTTTCCCGTAATCTAAATATTATATAAATGTTTTTTTTCACATAGACTATTTTTACACAGATTAATTCTTATATGACATTGTGCTTTACTGTTCATGTACTTTAGTATAAGTTAAAAAAGTAAACAATATTGAACGTAATATTTTTTTAATTTTCATGTCATAACCTTTATTTTTAAAAGTGATATATTCATCCAACATATTGCATGCATCCAATTTTACTCTATCCCTTTACTGGCCACATACGAAAGGGTTTACTGTATCTTTAACCCTTTACTAAACGCCAAATGTTTGACTGTCCAAAATTGAAAGAGTTTGCAGACGACATTTTAAAATGTGATAACATTGAAAAATAATCTTCCGATAGGACAGAAAATTTTGTGTGAAAAAGGAGAAACCTTTTAGTTAAGAGCAATTTCTTCTTTCCAACAATGTTTCCCAGAGTCGTCTGCAACAAACTGGTCAAATGTCGTTATTGTTAAGTAAAAGGTTAATGGAAATCATAGTTTATCTAAAGTGTTGGATACTGTTTCTTTTTGTATTTGCATGAACAATATCTCGGAGCCTCTTCCACTCCTTATTTGAAAGGCTTTGATTCAATTTCCTCGCAAAGAAAGAGAATGACATCATAACTTATAACGTATTGGTGGCACATTGTGGCCGGTAGATGGTTACAATATGGAGATAGTGACCACACAAAAATAGTGACGTTAATGAGTTAACATGTATGTAATGTTTCATGTGTTTATCTCGTGTTTGGAATGGTCACTCCGATCATTTTAATATAATATCCTTTGATATTACATGTCATTAATAGATACAAGACATTGGGAGGACTCTCTATAATATATTTTGACATTTTCGGTGTGTGGCTAGGACCTATGCATTCAGGTTTCAATGCAACTCTATAATTACACATATTAGAGATGTATCACCTAATTCTTCTACAACTCTATTAATTACGAATCACGTTAATCCATATTATCTCCAATTGATAGAAGTATATGTTTTCGAGGAAAATTACAGGTAAAATTTGCACAATTTACATTAGAACAAAATGCAACAAATCGGGCATATGTATATCCACATACCTGATGTACAGATAAATACTTCATTATTACTAATTGTAATTAGTTAATTGTGATAAAGATTATGGAGCTGTAGGTATTGTTTAAATTGGTTATACGTTTGATTCCCGCCTCATAATGATGGAGGAAGATCACAAACTGTGATAGAGAAACTTTACCCCAATAAGGCTCCAGGAGTTACCTCCCTTGAAGAGTCAGGTAACAGTCTTCGTAATGGGCTTTGAACAAAAACAGAAAGATTGACAACTTTTCCCTTCGTTCAGACGACTTTAAGCCATTACCAAACAATAACGACATTAAACCACTTTGTTGAAGACGACTCTGGAAACATTGTGGGAAAATGAGGAATTGCTCGTAACGAGCAATTCCCCCTATCCCCACAATGTTTTGTACCCTATCAACAAATTATTTTCAAATGTCATCACATTTTGAAATGTCGTCTGCAAACTCTTTCAATTTGGGACAGTCTAAAGTTTGGCGTTTGGTAAAGGGTTAACACATTGACACCAGTCTACAAAAAAAGGAAAAAAAAGAAAATCCTCATGCTTTTTTCCCGGCAAACTTTTTTTCATGCAAAACATGTTTTCATGCAAAACTTGCTTGAAATTGCTTGGCATGAGCAATTCCCCCGTTGTCTCAACACACTATCGCATATATCCCAAATATCACATAGAAGTTTTTTTCTTCTAAAAAGTGCAATATGAAGAGTAATATGCCTTACGAACGGTAACTCCTGTCATATTTTGCACGTATACTTGTATGTATACACGAGTTATTTCTCTTTGCTCTTTACTCAAGTAACACGAAGCTGTCCTCAATGGCCCGCTGACGACTGGACTTACTTGACACTTCCGCGGACTGTAACATCGGTTAAACCTATATCAAACGCCAAATTCTTGACCGTCCAAAATTAAAAAAGTTTGCAGACGACACTTTAAAATGTGATGATATTGGAAAGAAATCTCCTGATAGGGCAGAAAACATTGTGGGAAAAGGAGAAATTGCTCGTTAAGAGCAATTTCCCCTTTTCCCACAATATTTTCTAGAGTCGTCTGCGACAAACTGGTCAAAAGTCGTTTTCGTTTTGTGATGGGTTACTTCAACATAGAAATATCGCGATAACAACTCTAATAGACATCCCTCCCGGACAAAATTCAGTATTTACCATTAAATGTGGAACTAACTGGGATATTCACAGGTGATGCATCATTACAAGATTGCTAATCCGTATTTTTTTCACGGTTGTTAAAAAGTACTCATGTATCCTTAATTATGATAAATAGTGAAATAGTATAGGCTTTTGTTAAACAAGGTTCTATGTGTATCCTTATGCACTATAAAAGAAATAATATACGTTTGTCATTAAAGAAGGTTCTATGTGTATCATTATGTAAGATATAAGAACAGTATAGGTTTATAATATGAGAAGGTTCTATGTGTTTCACCATGCAAAATATAAGAAAAATAAAGGTTTATAGTATAATAAGGATCTATGTGAATGCTTATGCGCAATAATGGAATGATGTATATGTTTGTCATTAAAGAAGAATCCATGTGTATCACTGTACACAATATAAGAAAGTAAAGGTTTATAGTATAATAAGGATCTATGTGAATGCTTATGCGCAATAATGAACTAGTACAGACTTATGAGAAATAAGGATCTATGCATATCCTTATGCACAACAATGAACTAGTACATATTTGTATGATATAAGGATCTATGCTTATCCTTATGCACAATAATGAACTAGTACAGATTTGTATGATATAAGGATCTATGCTTATCCTTATGCACAATAATGAACTAGTACATATTTGTATGATATAAGGATCTATGGGCATCCTTATGCACAATAATGAACTAGTACATACTTGTATGATATAAGGATCTATGGGCATTCTTATGCACAATAATGCACTTGTACATATTTGTATGATATAAGGATCTATGCGTATCCTTATGGACAATAATGAACTAGTACAGATTTGTATGATATAAGGATCTATGCATATCCTTATGCACAATAATGAACTAGTACATATTTGTATGATATAAGGATCTATGCATATCCTTATGCACAATAATGCACTAGTACAGACTTGTATGATATAAGGATCTATGGTCATCCTTATGCACAATAATGAACTAGTACATACTTGTATGATATAAGGATCTATGCGTATCCTTATGGACAATAATGCACTTGTACAGATTTGTATGATATAAGGATCTATGCGCATCCTTATGCACAATAATGAACTAGTACAGATTTGTATGATATAAGGATCTATGCTTATCCTTATGCACAATAATGAACTAGTACATATTTGTATGATATAAGGATCTATGCTTATCCTTATGCACAATAATGAACTAGTACAGATTTGTATGATATAAGGATCTATGCTTATCCTTATGCACAATAATGAACTAGTACATATTTGTATGATATAAGGATCTATGGGCATCCTTATGCACAATAATGAACTAGTACATACTTGTATGATATAAGGATCTATGGGCATTCTTATGCACAATAATGCACTTGTACATATTTGTATGATATAAGGATCTATGCGTATCCTTATGGACAATAATGAACTAGTACAGATTTGTATGATATAAGGATCTATGCATATCCTTATGCACAATAATGAACTAGTACATATTTGTATGATATAAGGATCTATGCATATCCTTATGCACAATAATGCACTAGTACAGACTTGTATGATATAAGGATCTATGGTCATCCTTATGCACAATAATGAACTAGTACATACTTGTATGATATAAGGATCTATGCGTATCCTTATGGACAATAATGCACTTGTACAGATTTGTATGATATAAGGATCTATGCGCATCCTTATGCACAATAATGAACTAGTACAGATTTGTATGATATAAGGATCTATGCTTATCCTTATGCACAATAATGAACTAGTACATATTTGTATGATATAAGGATCTATGCTTATCCTTATGCACAATAATGAACTAGTACATATTTGTATGATATAAGGATCTATGCTTATCCTTATGCACAATAATGAACTAGTACATATTTGTATGATATAAGGATCTATGCATATCCTTATGCACAATAATGCACTAGTACAGACTTGTATGATTTAAGGATCTATGGGCATCCTTATGCACAATAATGAACTAGTACATACTTGTATGATATAAGGATCTATGGGCATTCTTATGCACAATAATGCACTTGTACAGATTTGTATGATATAAGGATCTATGCGTATCCTTATGGACAATAATGAACTAGTACAGATTTGTGTGATATAAGGATCTATGGGCATCCTTTTGCACAATAATGCACTAGTACAGACTTGTGTGATGTAAGGATCTATGCGTATCCTTATGCACAATAATGAACTTGTACATACTTGAATGATATAAGGATTTTTAAGGATTGAGTGTTTAACGTATGAACCTTGCGGTCATACAAATTACAACACGTCCAAATCTACGGAACGAGTCTTTCAACGCAAATATTCTCAAGTAAATAGAGCGCATAATTTTATATAATTTTATTATATTAAACATTGACATAAAGTGAAACTTAAAACGTTTCGTTTCGAATTAATCAATTGTCCTCTTTAAGGTTCAACATTAATTCACACATTCTTAGATTTTTAACACAACTTTCAAACATAATGATAGAAATTAAGTTGATATACATTTGTATTCTAGAAATTGTATCAAAGGGAGGAAATAACAGATTATCTATCCGTTCACGTGTATAATTATACACACATCCCTAGTTTTATGAACGTCGCGACTAAAGAATATATTAGATATAAATCAAACCCCTTTTTGTTGGTACTATATACGTACTTTCAATGTAGTCCTTTGGTCTTCTCCTAAAAGATGTATACACGTTTAAGACGAATACTACATGAAGAAGGGTGTGCATGTTTCGCTGTCTGTTTTTAACATCGCTTGTCATTACAACAATTGTTATTTACGAATATCTTATTATTATGTTCTTTACGTCATTGATTTTCTTGTGTTATTTTCATATATATCATTATTTGCCTAGATAGGTCCGAAATGATATTTCTGCATGGCTAACATTCTGGGTAATAGTGCCCCCTTTTATCTTTAGTGGGCCCTATGTATGTAATGTATTAAACATTACCATTAAGACATGGGTTATATCCCCAGTATGGAATATCAACATAAAGACATGCGTTTTATCCCCAGTATGCAATATCAACATGAACACATGCGTTTTATCCCCAGTATGCAATATCAACATGAACACATGGGTTTTATCCTCAGTATGTAATATCAACATAAAGACATGGGTTTTATCCCCAGTATGTAATATCAACATAAAGACATGGGTTTTATCCCCAGTATGTAATATTAACATGAACACATGCGTTTTATCCCCAGTATGTAATATCAACATGAACACATGTGTTTTATCCTCAGTATGTAATATCAACATAAAGACATGGGTTTCATCCCCAGTATGTAATATCAACATAAAGACATGGGTTTTAGACTCAATATGTAATATCAACATAAAGACATGGGTTTCATCCCCAGTATGAAATATTAACACAAAGACATAGGTTTTATCCCCAGTATGTAATATCAACATAAAGACATGGGTTTTATCCCCAGTATGTAATATCAACATGAAACATGGTTTTAACTTCAGTATGCAATATCAACATGAACACATGGGTTTTATCCCCAGTATGTAATATCAACATACAGACATGGGTTTTATCCCCAGTATGAAATGTCAACATAAAGACATGGGTTTTATCCCCAGTATGAAATATCAACATAAAGACATGGGTTTTATCCCCAGTATGAAATATCAACATGAAACATGTGTTTTATCCTCAGTATGTAATATCAACATAAAGGCATGGGTTTTATCCCCAGTATGTAAAATCAACATACAGACATGGGTTTTATCCCCAGTATGCAATATCAACATAAAGACATGGGTTTTAGACCCAGTATGAAATATCAACATGAAACATGGGTTTTATCCCCAGTATGTAATATCAACATAAAGACATGGGTTTTAAACCCAGTATGAAATATCAACATGAACACATGTGTTTTATCCCCAGTATGCAGTATCAACATAAAGACATGGGTTTTATCCTCAGTATGCAATATCAACATAAAACATGGGTTTTATCCCCAGTATGAAATATCAACATAAATACATGGGTTATATCCCAGTATGAAATATCAACATAAAACATGGGTTTTATCCCCAGTATGAAATATCAACATAAATACATGGGTTTTATCGCCAGTATGAAATATCAACATAAAACATGGGTTTTATCCCCAGTATAAAATATCAACATAAATACATGGGTTTTAGACTCAGTATGTAATATCAACATAAATACATGGGTTTTATCCCCAGTATGAAATATCAACATAAAACATGGGTTTCATCCCCAGTATGAAATTTCAACATAAAACATGGGTTTTAGACTCAGTATGTAATATCAACATAAATACATGGGTTTTATCCCCAGTATGAAATATCAACATAAAACATGGGTTTTATCCCCAGTATGAAATATCAACATAAATACATGGGTTTTATCCCCAGTATGAAATATCAACATAAATACATGGGTTTTATCCCCAGTATGAAATATCAACACAAAGACATGGGTTTTATCCCCAGTATGAAATATCAACATAAAGACATGGGTTTTATCCCCAGTATGAAATATCAACATAAATACATGGGTTTTATCCCCAGTATGAATTATCAACATAAAGACATAGGTTTTGTCCCCAGTATGTAATATCAACATAAAGACATGGGTTTTATCCCCAGTATGTAATATCAACATA
>OX401420.1:2340648-2535648 GCA_947846245.1 Cerastoderma edule | reverse complement strand
ATTTAGCCCCGCATCAGCCCCTATACTATATATGTTTGACATTACAGTTTGAGCGTTCATTGAACTCTATATTAACTGACTTTGTTCATACACCAGACAATGTGGCTTAATAATTACACGTGTTTCAGCCATCACGTTTATAGTTATGTAGCTCATCTTGATACTCCATGGCTCCATACTTATTGTTTTCTTGTAATGATTTGGTGGAGTACGCATAATGACCGACATCAATATTTAGTCCCGCAACAGCCCCTATACTATATATGTTTGACAATACAGTTTGAGCGTTCATTGAACCCTATATATATAACCGTCCTTGTCCATGCGCCAGACAATGTTGCGTAATAATTGCACGTGTTCAACCATTACGTTGAAAGTTCTGTAGTTCATTTCGATACTCTATACCTGTTGTTGTCTTATAATGGCATGAATTCGTTGAGTACTCATAATGAATTAATTGTCATGATACAGTGAACCCTCGTTTATCCGAACACGTCCGTTCCCAACAAAATGTCCGGTTTACCGAATAATCCGGACTAATGAAGCAGAGCATGTTCTTATTCACATTAAGACATAAACGGTCTGTATGAGCGGCGTATACTTATAACCCTTTAGCAAACGCCAAATTGTCGACCGTCCCAAATTGAAAGAGTTTGCAGAAGACATATCAAAACGTGATGAAATTCAAAGATGATCTTCTGATATGGCAGAAAACATTGTGGGAAAAGGAGAAATTGCTCGTCACGAGCAATTTCTCCTTTACCCACAATGTTTTCAAAACTCGTCTGCAATAAACTGGTCCAATAATTCCGTTCCCTTACAATTTTGTTCGGATTGCGAGACATCCGGATAATCGGGGTCCGGATAAACAAGGGTTCACTGTATCTCATTTATATTTAGCCCCGGATTAGGCCCCTATACTAGTTGTTACGAGAATCGGACTGTCCCTACATATATGGTCGCCAAACACACACATTTCGTGGCGATAATAATTCACTTCCGACCGCCCCCTCCCCCAACCCGCACCGCGGACATTAGACCGTTATATCCAAACACCAGGGAACCGTTTGACTAAACGACCAACAGAAAATATTTACGTAGGTAAAAACTGATATACATTGACAGCATCATAAATAAAAGTAAAATATTGCAAAGTAACGCATCACTGGAATCGTCTCTCAAGAATATGTCTCAAAAATATTGCAAAGTAACGCATCACTGGAATCGTCTCTCAAAAATATGTCTAAAAAATATTGCAAAGTAACACATCACTGGAATCGTCTCTCCGAGACTCTTCCAATGATATGTTATCTTGCAATATTGCTTATTTCACTATCAAAATAAGAGGGAACGTTGTTTTGAACTTTCGCAAATTCTAAGCGTAAACTGTTTAGTAAAACGGTACCCAGTTGGTTGTTATGGACATAATTAAAAACAGCATGATGTAGCACTTAGCTTTCGATCGTCATGCACAGTTTAAGTCGTTGACATAGCAACATAAAAATAGTATAAACTGAAGGTATGTAAAGGCATTATGTTAAAGATGAATTGTAGGTAATATAATTGAGGGGAAGATGTGTTTTTCATGTAGGAGATATTTGTTCGAACAATCTTCCTTGCATACATTGAAATATGATACTGTATATGTACAACTCAGTATCAACAGAAGCTCTTAACCTTTAGAATGCTGAGTAACAAAATAATTTCTAACAAAATAATTGTGTCATCTGCTTTCCAAACCCTTATATATATCTGCTTAATCAAGATGAGGAGAGATGCCCAGAATAGCAAATAGGTTATATCACAGGCCAGCCGCCCATTAACTTGGCGGTTGGCCTGGATCTAACCTGTTTGCATAGATAGTTTAGACTTATTATTTGACATCGATTGCGAAAAGATTTCTTACAACTTAGCAATAAGTTGGTTCTAGCACTATGAGGGTTCAGAAAGACCGGATTTATCATAATTTATGTTTTCATGGAGCTGCTAACATGTAGTTGTATCATTGGGTTTACTTGATTCAGAATTAATTCGAATTGATGTATCAATTCGATTTTAATGCTGGAAAAGATGGTTTTACATTCGGACAATCTTTTAAACACTTCATCACCTTTTTTGTTTTCGCTTGTCACAAAATGTCACCTATTGCCTCACAGTCGCTTCAATGTTCTTTTTGACCGAGCTATTGGATGGCTTGTGGTCCATAATCAAGCCAGCGTATTAATCCGCCCAACTAGGAAACGATACTATAACCAACTAAAGTTGACGAAGTGATAAAAACCGAACAAACATTTATACTGTTTTCATGATTAACCATTTGGAACAAATAGTGTCCAATGACGGATGAAATATAATTCGTTACTTTGTATCTTCTTCGTCGGATAATGCGAACCAAACATGCCATATTCTCGTCGATCGGGGCGTCTGATTAAACTTCAAAACAAAGCGACCATTGTTAATCAAGATGGCGGACATGTTGTTTGAGGTCCCGTAGCGTGCAGGCGATCCGATGAGAAAACCAGTATCTATCGAATTGATCTATTAAACACCCGTAGTGTGAGGCCCGGACCGAGAAATCGGACTACCTGAGATGGTAGACGTTTTGATTTACGGGTATATCGCTGTAGGTGTAATAGGTTTTAACCCTTTCCCAAACAATAACGACATGTGGCCACTTTGTTGCAGACGACTTTAGAAAACATTGCGGGAAAAGGAGAAATTGCTCGTAACGAGCAATTTCCCCTTTTCCTCTAATGTTTTCTGTCCTATCAGAAAATAATTTCCCAATTTCATCACATTTTGAAAAGTCGTCTGCAAACGCTTTCAATTTGGGACAGTCGAAAATGTGTTGTTAGGGAAAGGGCTAAGGGATAAAGAGAAAATCGGTGTAAAGTGAAGAGTCGTATGAAATTATATGACAACATGGTCATTTTCACAGTACATTTCTGTATGCTATGTCATTACGATGTAAAACCAAAAACTTCTTTTCTATATAAGGCACTTTTAATTTGAGTTAATTATGAAATCTATTTGGAATACACTTTTGCACTGTTAATGTACATGTAAACCAGTACAGCTTAGTCTTTTGTCAATATATTAGGACACATTGTACATTTTATGATATGCGTCCGGGAGTTGCAATAATTGTGCCTCTCTATTGGTGTTAGATACCCGACTTATGCGGATTTATGCTCGGAGAAGTCTCCCGACTCACGTTTGAAAGATGGGAGATTCTTCTATTGAAGACATCCTGTGTTGGCGCAGAGGTGAGTTGGTTCTCCGCCCCGTGATTTATATGATTGGTATAAGAGACCCCACAAGGTCACGTCAAATACAAAGGTAACACTCACCATAATGGTACATTGCTTTTCGAAAGAAAATTCCCGGTAAAACATGTTGCACTCATTTTGTTCTAGGGGTTACACGAGTATGCCCCCTAACACATTGTTAAATGATATCAAACCCATTAAGACCATCCTGAAATACCTACATTACAATCTTTGGTTTTATAGGGCTTATTCAGGCGATTTGTTATATCAATTAGGAAAATTAAGAAAATGGACATGACGAACAACTTTCTCATTTCGTTTCAATCACTTTACCATATCAGAACACTACTCGTATATATGAGATGTCGGTCAGAGCGTTAGATCCATTTAATATATAAATCTAGTATATTACACTACCCACGGTTACTGCCATCTTTAAAAACAACCACACCACAATGGGAATAAGGGAAATATCTTTTATCCTTTTTGTTTTATCCTTGGTTTTTGATCTGTTTTCATGGTTTTCATGGTTTTACAACACGATTGCATTTACGATACATGTTTCAATATTTCTATAACTGTGTTGTTGCAATGTTATGTTATATCTTTTTGCCAAATAAATCTATCTACTGTATCTATTTTGCTGTGATGTTTACTTTTCGTCAATTGAATGGGTTGCATTCAGAATATAACAATCCTGTTGCCATTTTAGTCCGATTCCGGATTCCAGTATTAGTTTTAACACATCTAATTGTAATGATCAACAAAGGAAGAGGTATGAAAGCTAAACGCCTATCAAGTATATCGATATGTTCATTCAAATTGGCAATTAACGTTTCGAATTATAAGCTGCTTGATGCATTGTTTTGTGAACACGGTATCCGCTATCCTACGAACATGTATGTTACGTCTAATATCAAATAAACACGGCCCTTGTTGTTTACACATGACCACCTAACGTCACAGTTGTGCGTCTTACAGCAGACGACTTTCAAAAAGCATCGTGGCAAAAGGAGAAATTGCTTGTCACAAGCAATTTCTCCTTTTGCCACAAGGCTTTTTCAGTCTGTTCACATATCACAACAGTAGAACCGAAAGATTTTTTACATGTTAACAAAGCTTTTCTAAAGTCGTCTGCATCGAGTAAAGATGACTTTGAAGCTTAGAATGCTCTTAAATGCCGTAAGATAACTAAAATTATATTGACACGAAATCTTCAAAACACGTAAAGACTACTTCGCTAAAAATATATCCCAACGGCATAAACAGATATACTTTGCTGTGTTAGGGAAATAAATGCTTGCTCCATTAAAGAAGAATGCGTTCATTTCAGTTTGAAATTCGAAATGTTAAGACCTGAATACAAATTGTAAAGGAAATAATAAATGTTTTGTGCAGTTCTTGTCAGTTTGAATAATTCAATAAGCGGAATACCATCGATTTTCATAAACTATTTAAAATTAAATATTATATGCGTTACATGCTGTATTCCTCGATAAATACGTGGTGGAACAAAATGATATCTAGATTGTTTCTGAGTTTTATTTAGTTAATCCTTTACCAAACGCCAAATTTTCGACTGTCCCAAATTGAAAGAGTTTGCAGACGACATTTCAAAATGTGATGAAATGGGAAAATAATCTTCTGATAGGGCAGAAAACTTTTCCTACAATGTTTTCCAGAGTTGTGTGCAACAAACTGGTCAAATATCGTTATTGTGTGGTAATGGGTAAACTTATGGTCTAAACAAACCCTCATGACTAACTGCCTGTTATCCAAAGACTGATCATGTTGACAGTTGGTTTACCGAGACAGTCAGCTCTGTTCGGTGTTTGATGCATCTGTAGGTATCCAGGCATCTTCCAACTTGTAATACAGGGTAGATCTTTCAAACAGGGAAAGAAAGTAATCCATCCACAATACAAAAAAAAACAAACCCTGAAACACTGTTGGTACAATACTGGCGAGAAGGCCCCCTATGGGACCTGTGTCAGAAATAACCTTAATCCAACTTAACTTAATACTAATGGTACATTGACTATCTAAAACGGAACGCAATCAATTTTTCAATGTGCAAAACGTATGCATCTATTTCACCTGTTGGTCAACAGAAGCTGCTTAAATACTTCTAATCTAAGACACCATAAGCCATACTATTTGCATTGTATTTGAAAAACCCTCCCAAATTTTACAGGCTTAAAGGTAATTTAACGGAACATTGAACAACAATGCACATATCCTAGTACATCAATCTTCATTGTTTTGAAAGACAATTGCATTTTCGTTTCGTTTAAACATTAATGCTTTTCTACGTAAACTCCCCCTGGATCTAGGATCCTTTTAAACAAGAGGTCCATGTCACACAAAAGAATACCATGTGGAAAGCGGCATCAAATATCGCATATAAAGGTTACCCCTACTTGTAGCCGGCAAAAAAACAAAACCCCGCTTGAATTATAATCGTTGTCATATGCTGATGAGTATCGTCTCGCACTAGCATTTTGAGACGACAATATCTCATTTACGACACAAAGTTTCCCGGATAAGCCTATTGTGACATCAGAGGAACGTATTTTAGTATGTAAAATAGGTCGTTCAAGATAAGCATGTTGGAAAAACTGACTCGAATTTGTGTTGAAAAAACAAAGTGTTGCCTTGGAAAAGCATGCTAGGGGCAAATACGAAATTGGTCCCGGGAAATCATTATTTGATGACAGCACAGTTTACTCCATGGCTTTAGTCTTTGCCAACATCTAACGACCCTTTTTTTCACTTACCTCACCTGACGTCTATTCACTTCAATGTTTCAGGAGCGATCATTTAGCCATTTACACATCATTGTTTCGAGGACAAAGCCCCTGTGACGGTTAAACCATTCCACCTGCGAGCGGCGCAACATGGGCTAACTCCCATTAGACATGCATCATTTACGGGGAACATGGAAAAACGATTGTTTTCCATTTAGAAAACATACGCCGAGTCGGTGTATTGTGTTTCACTCGTGCCAATCATCGCTCCTATTGGCAGTTTTTATAACACAACCAGTGGTCTAATAGGCTTATGGGAAATAAGGCTAAAAAATATATGTGAAGAAAGGAGAAATTGCTCGTCACGAATAATGTTCTTCTTTTGTAACAATTCTTTATATTCAGTTTCGTTTCGAAATACTAATACATTGTGTTTTTAATGACTTAACTAATGTTGCTTTTAACGATTTATCATTTATGTCGCGCCTATACTTCATTATTTAATTTTACCAGTACAATACAACGAAAATCTGCCTTATCCAAGAAAACTTCAAGTCACATCTGGAGAATGATTGGTTACTTTGATCTTAAGCTGTGGATATGTCAAAATAAATCGGAAAAGTTTGCTTCACGTCAGAGGGAAGTGCTTGTCTGCAATTATTGGAAATGATTTCCTACTGCAATGATATTTACATTACTTCTCTAACAGTTTTTTTATCCAACCATTTATTAGTATAGGGACTTTCAAAGTTATTTTAGTTTCTCATGCACCAGACAAAAACTGCCTCACTTGCGATTGCCAGCATGCAAAGAGGTGAATTTAATAGACATCCATCTTTAACATAATACAGACAACATGTCGATCTATAGTGTTGAATCGGATCATGTTTCGGAGTCATCTTAACACTTTCCCAAACAACAAATTTTCGAGTTTCCCAAATTGAAAGAGTTTGCAGACGACATTTCAAAATGAGATGAAATTGGAAAATAATCTTCTGATAGGGCAGAAAACATTTGGAAAAGGAAATATTGCCCGTTATGAGCAATTTCTCCTTTTCCATCAATGTTTTCTAAAGTCGTCGGCAACAAAGTGGTCAAATGTCGTTATTGTTTGGAAAAGGGTTAAAACCAGTGAGTCAGCATGAGGATCATGGATCCAACACAGAATGACAAACGAAGCTCGGAGCGCCAATTTCATGTGCCAAAACATAAATATACCGCTAGGGAGGTAAAACCTTGAAAAACAGACAACTTATCCTTATAGTGCAGGAAACGACTTCATGGTTATGCAAACAGGTTAGACCCCGGCCAGCCACCAAGTAAATTGGCGGTCAGCGGGATTCTAACCTGTTTGCTATTCTGAGTGTCTTTCCTCAGCAAAATTAAGCAGATATTTAAGGTTTTGGAAAGCAAATGACACTAAAATCTATTTTTAATAATTCACTCAGCATTCTAAGGTTCAATATAAACCAATGTTACCAATTAAAACTACACAAACACAGTCACGTTTAATTTCCTTTCTTTTCGCAACAAATATCGCTACGACTATACAAGATCAGTCACATTTGATTAACAATTATATGAAATTGACTACATGACAACAAAAGGCGTTACATGTTTTACATTACAATATGTTTATTAATTTGATGAACTCAAATTCATATTGGTACCCTTACCAAACACTTACGACATTTGACCAGTTTGTTGCAGATGCCCCTAAAAGAATAGTGTGGGAAAAGGAGAAATTGCTCTTAACGAGAAATTTCTCCTTTTCCCACAAAATTCTCTGCCCTTTCAGAAGATTATTTTTCATTATCATCACATTTTGAAATGTCGTCTGCAAAGTCTTTCAATTTGGGACAGTCGAAAATTTGACTTTTGGTAAAGGGTTCACATATAATTCTACGATTACATGCGAATCACTGGTATCTTCCATTGAACATAATGCTGAAGTAATGCTTACAAATCAACTTGACACAACAAACCTTAAAATTGGTGACAAGATCGACAGCTGCAAACATCGCATTATTTCCCATTCGGAGCAATCTTTTCTAGCCTTGTCCTGAAATCAGTACAAATCTGTCAAATCTTTTTGAGTATCTGGGAGAGCAGACGACACAAAAATCCTTCTTTAGAAAATTAACCAGCATTCCAAAACAATGTTACCAAATTAAGTTACCCAAACCGAGTCACTTTTGATTTCCTTTTCACAACAAATACCACTACGATTATACAAGATCTGTCTGATTTCATTAATGATTACATGAAATTAATTGCATGACCATACCAGGCATTATATATTTTTCATTTTGGTAATCTCAAATTCCTATTGACCCCAAAATGGTTTAACATGTAATTCTGCGAAAACATGAGAATAACTTGTATACCCTGAATGAACATAATGCCGACACATCAACTTGACCGAACAAACATTCAAAGTTATTACAAGATCAACCCAAGCATCGCATTATTTCCCATTCGGAGCAATAGATTATAGCCTTGTCCTGAAATCAGTACACAAACTGTCAAATCTCCCAGAGAAACCAGCACCTGTATTCATCCCGTCCATATATCACCTAGTTATGCGAGAGGGAATAAAACACGTTTTGAGGGAGTTGATGGACACGTTGTTTGTACACAAAGCATACAAGTTTACTATCCAGTTTTCTATGAGTAAATATCAGAAAGACTTACTATATTCTAGAAGAGACAACCTTAGTAGTATTACCCGGAACCTGTTGGTTACAAGTACGATACCAGATAGTAACGGATACCACACATGTACTAAAAAAACAGCCTGGCAAATAAAATAGGTTTAAACTACGCAAGAAGCCTGGTTGTCAATGGGTTCAATCTGTTATGTGAACGGGTATTTTGTCATGACCTACAATTTTTCCTTTCCGTTACAAAGTATGCCATATAATTGAACATTGCGTAATTTGAACAGCTGGGTACACCCAATTAACGTTTCGGATGTCAAACAATACCCAGTATAGAGCTGTATCAGTTCAACAACCTATGGCGAGGTGTTTCAGAACGGTTCGTATATACTCTGTATAACCAGACAGTGATGCACAGTGGTAGAGGATCTCATTGGGTCCTTGGATGGGGTTGTTACGTGTATACACATTAAACAGGCTTCCTTGCATAAAGAAAGCCCTTTCGTAATAAGCCTTGGGCCAGGTCACCCTTAACCCTTATAGTGCTGGAACCGACTTCATGCTTATACAAACAGTTAACCTGGCGACTGGCTTGTGATCTTACCTGCGTATCTTTCTTCAACACGATTAAACAGATATTTAAGGCTTTGGAAAGCAGACGACACAAAAAATCTATCTTGAGATAAATACCCAGCATTCTAAGGGTTAACTCATGTTAGAAGAAGTTATAAGGGAAGAAGGTCACTAAACGACCTTGGCATTTGACGAAGCCACAAGGACAATCCACCCAGCGTTATAAGAGATAACTAATGACTTGTTAACTTATTGCAAAGTTCTTAATGCATGAAGTTATCCATGATCCAAATTATGCGGATTGGTTCAGTGTTAGAAGAGTTGAAGATGACATGTATATTTGCATAAAAGCCCATGTCTGTTAATTAGTATTGGGTCTTTTTCTGCGTTTAACCCTTATTGTGCTGGAACCGACTTCATTCTTATGCAAACAGGTTTGATCAAGACTAGCCTGTATGTAAATTGGCGGGTAGCCTGTGATCTGACCTGTTTGCTACTCTAGGTATCTTTCCTCATCAAAATTAAGCAGATTTTTAAGGTTTTGAAAAGCAGAGGACACAAAAATCTATTTTTAGAAAATTACCAAGCATTCTAAGTAACTAAGGGTTAAGCATGCCCCTCTGTAAATACAAAGCCATGGCGCCAGCGTTTTGCTAGGGGAAACTGATGCTCTGGTTTGACGAGAGGACGTGTTTTAGTTGACTATGGAATGTACGAGGATTTTCAAACATCGACGTAACGAAGGCTATAAAAACTTCGTCGCTGTTGTACATATTTACGTCGACTGACTGACGTAACTCAAATAAACAATGGTGGTAAACAGATGTGTATTGAGTTACGGAGACTGAGAAAAAACAAAAACGAAATGTAATAAAAACATCTCCGACTGAATGATTTAGTGCATTGTGTGCATCTGCAAAACATTGTGTGCATGTGCGAGGCAATAGCCTAATAATACGCTTGTAATGTGTGTAACACTCATATCGATGGTGTGTAGTGACATGTTGAAAGTGCTTGTGGACCCAAAGTTTACCCCAATATAGCTGGGAATGAATTCATGCTTATGCAAACAGGCTAGATCACAGGCCAGCCGCCAAGTAAATTAGCGGCTGGCCTGTGATTTAGCCTGTTTGTTACTGTGAGAATCTTTCCTCATAAAAACCAAGCAGATATTTTAGGTTTTGCAAAGCAGACAACAGAAAAATAAATCTTTAGAAAATTACCCAGCATTCTAAGGGTAAACTTATGTTAGAAGACGTTTTTAGGGAAGAAGGTCACTAAACGACCTTGACATTTGACGAAGCCACAAGGACAATCCACCTTTCATCACTTTGATCCCACAATGTGCGGAATGCAGGTCGAGCAAGCGTCGATTGGCTGAAGATGTTTTTTCTTTTGTTTATTTTCCCATCAAGAACTGTATGGTAAACGTATACAAGACAGTTCATCAAAATAAACTGGCGTTTAGCCAACTTATAAGAACAGTGCTATTCGCATTTTATGAATTCAGAATCATGTCATGATTAAACCGGCTTTACAGTTTTAAAGTCATTACTACCACTACCACAGTATCAACGTTATACTTGTAGCAAAGCAATGTTTTTAAACTGTTCACTGTTATCTTGAACAATAGGCTAACTAAATGGGCAGAGCAGTACGATGTTTTAACAGACGCTCAATTTGGATTTAAACCTGGATACAGTACTGTAGATGCCGTATTTATTTTAAACACTCTAAAAAGACACAGTTAAAGAAAAAATGTAAACTTTTTACCTGCTTCGTCGACTTTAAAAAGGCGTACGATAGCATAGACAGAAACGGACTGTGGTATAAACTTGTAAAATCAGGTATAGATGGTAAACTTTTTGGAATTTTAAAATCGATGTATGCTAACGTTAAAATGTGTTAAACACCTTAATACACTGTCGGAGTTTTTCGAAAGTGACATAGGCCTTTTCCAAGGGGAGATAACTTCATCTATAATGTTATCTCTGTTTTTAAATGATATTGAAATGCATTTTCAAGAAGCAAACTTAGAAGGATTCCCAATTGACTAAATAGTAATATATATCATCTTATTTGCAGACGATGCCGTACTTATTTCAGAAACAAAAAAAGGACTACAAGAACTATTTCAAAAATTAGAAAGTTATTGCAACAAATGGAAATTAACAGTTAATATTGAAAAAAACAAAAGTCATGGTTTTTAGAAAAGGAGGTCATATAAAAAAGATTTTCAATGGGTATATGCAGGTAAAACTCTAGAAATAGTTAGTAGCTTCAGTTATTCAGGAATAGTATTTTCCTGCGGGGAATCGTTTCAACAAGCAACACAAACACTTGTTGGCAAAGCCTTAAGAGCAATGGGTTCATTATTTAGCATCACTAAAGGTTATGATATTCCTGTCAAAATACTTTTAAATCTATTTGATTGTTATGTGAATTCTATCCTTAGTTATGATTGTGAGGTCTGGGGTTTTCAACAAGCAGAAAATATAGAAAGAGTACATAGGAAACTTTGCAAAGGCATATTAAACGTAAAACGATCAACAAACTCGCTAGCATTGCTATCAGAACTAGGCAGATTCCCCTTAATCATTAATAGATATATACGCATTATAAGTACTGGCTAAAACTATTTCATGGGAAGAATAACAATTGTATTTTGTCATCACTTATCAACATGCAAATACCAGAGATAAAAGATAACAAACATTCTAAAAATTGGAGCAACAATGTTAAGAATTTGCTAGAAACAACTGGATTCTGTGAAATTTGGCTTTACCCAGAATCAGTCGATATAGATAGGTTCATGCCCATATTCACAACCCGGATCAAGGATATCCATATCAGTAATTGGCATAGTAACATTGGTACCTCAACATCTATGCAGTTATTTCATAAACTTAAAACAACATACGAACTATCTACATACATTACACTTATAGAAAACAAACGACAGCGCACCATTTTAAGCAAAATACGATTATCTTCACATGACTTAAATATAGAAAAAGGGCGCCAAACCAATATAGTAAAAAACGAAAGATACTGCAACTTATGTACTCTACATGACATAGAGGATGTATATCATTTTACGTTAGTGTATCCTTATTTCAAAGACCTTAGATCAACTTATCTTCCAAAACATTTTGCTAACCACCCAAATATGTTTTAATTCACCCAGTTACTGAATACCGATAGAAAACCACTACTCATTCAACTATTCAGTTACTACAAACACGCATTCAAATTAAGAAGAAATAGCTTTTATATAGAACAATAGACCATTCCAGAAGCACCCATCGAAACCAAACCACTCTCATCATTTTTTTCCTAATTATCTTTTTTCCCATTTTTTCTTTGTTTGTTTTTTATTTTTGATACAATTATTGTGAATGTGTATATTGCTTACATTAACCACCATATCAATCGCATGTAACTAATTATTTATATATATTGACTATGAGCTTGTGTGCTTAATGTCTTAATAAAATTATGTTATGTTATGTTATATCATGTTATGCTACTTCAAAGAAAACCATGTTTAATCTGGCAAATTATATATGTATTATGTTCAGCAAAATAGAAATTGAATGACACCTTTAAATGAAAAACTCTTCTGTAAATCCATGTCTTTGTTAAAATGTTTGTAGAATTGCTATATAACATGTTATGTAACTTATGTTTATAATGCAAAGAATCTCATTATGTTGTGTTATGTTATATATAAACATTATAAAGTAAGTTTTCCTACCAAAGGGTCGATTGTAAGAACCATCCCGTCGGGCCTCCGAGCGTGACAATATCAGATATATACCATCTTCACAGTCTGAGCACACGCGGGACATGTGATATAGACACAACTATGTGCGAATAATAGGAATTTATCTGCAGATTCCATCTATTAAATCCGCTATTTAATATTACCCTGCCCCAGTGATTAACCTTGGCTTATCCACGAGAAAACTGGATACAATGGTATATGTGACCGGTGATAGGAGTACAGACCAAAACTAGGATATAGCTTATTAACAGATGCCTAGCGAAGTACTGGCGCTTCTAACGTAACCTGATGGTTACAATTGTAACACTGAGTATGTTAAGGTTTGCCTCTCTATGTCATGACACCACAATAAGGACCACAATGGAAATAAGGGCTTAATTGCTCTTTTTCGTGTTATTCTTGGTGTTGGTGAGCATTTCATGGTTTTCATGATATAGTATTTAATAATGCATATTGTTTTATTCTATGGTATGTTGTAAACTATGTATATAGTATGTTGTAAACTATGTATATACTTCCTATGCCGAAATAAATCTATCTATCTATCTTTCCAACCTGTAATATAACGAAAGATTGCAAACAACGCATTAAACTTATACAAGAAAAGAAAAAAATGCCATCAAAGAACAGTCTGTCCATAGTTTTCCCGTCGCTGAATCGACGTCAAACTCACTTGTATAGTTTTATAAACGTTAATCCGAGGATGTATAGTACACCACCGGGCGTCTTTTGTCGTGCCGTGGTACAGTTATATATCCTCTATTGTCTTTTAATTGTATGATTTAATTCCTATTTATTCTTGTCGAAATTGCGATCTGTGTGTTAAGTACACGGCTTCGCACAACAAAAATGGCCGAATTGGGTGATTTGTTTGTATCAATATTGAAATAAAAGGAAAGCAAAAAAGAATAGTACCTTCGAAAACATTTTCTGAAACCATGGCTTCTTTTATGTATACGAAAGATTCAGCCAAATTTCAAAAGTATGTGAACATTATGACAAGAGGGGATATTTATTAAAGTGAACGAAGGTTAAATGAAACTCATTCTAATTCAATAGTGTATGATTTGCCCAAATTGACAATTTTGTTTTGGACGTAGCCTTTCTTCTTTCCCTACAGACGACGTTAGACAACAACAAAATCAACAACAGCAACAACAACAACAACGACGATAACAGCAACAACAACATATATGATAAAATATATAAAAATAAAAAATCAAATAAGAAATTGGTTACTTCTTTTTAAAAAGTTCTCAAACTATTGCTACAGCATATACATATGCGTTTATGCAAAAGATTTTAAGAACTTTTGTTCCAGACAGACCATTCTATCTTTTGTCAAGAGGAGAAATCGACCACAAGGACACAATAACTTAGTTCCCCGAATATTTCTTCCATTACAGTGTTTGAACCAAGGAATTCTGCCTGTAACACCAACCAGACCAACTGTGGTATCGACCAATGCTCTGTTTATCAATGCCGTGTATAAACACAATGATCCGACAATATACCGTATATTGCAAAATCTAATGTTTCAATCATTCCACGGGCAAATACAACATCAACTACTCGGGTTACGTTCAAATCGGATTATAAAACTTTAGCAATGTTTTTTATAACATTTTATTTAATTGCACATAACGCGTTTCAACAAATTCACCAAAAATGATAAAATTTCAATCAAAGGTTGTTATCTTTTGAGCTCGTGATGTAAATATCAAATGTCATTCTGAAGGGAAACGAATTCAAGAGGAACTTATGCATTTGAAACAAACACTTAAGGCATCCATTGTGGAAGAAGAGATACTGTCCTTAACAACTAACCTATCCGTTTTGATTCTTTATTTCCCCGATGTATGTAAGAATGTGCTATTTCATTTATTGTATATGTAAAATACAATATGCCAAGTTCGATCTGAACATGTTCAGTCGATAACTACAGTATTGACACACAAATGACACCAAAGCCAGTGTTGCCAATGCCCTATTGCAATACACATACACAATTGGCTGGACAAAACCTTCCTCATCATCAGCAAAATCATATTTTGACAATGTTCGAGAAAGGCATATTGTGCAAATTGTAAAGCGAAAGATTGTGGATCATCATTCATTACTTAGGCCGAGTTTCGTGTAAATGGGTTGTGATGTTAAAAGTCATTGGATTAAGGCCTGATAAATTATTGAATATTAGCAATTCAGAATTCTTACTCGTTAACTAGGAACCCAAAATATACCATGTATGCAAGGTCCTTTTGTACGAGTCTGGTTTAAGATTACATCAGGGATTTTCTTTAAATTAAACTCAAGAAAGTGCCTTAAAGAAAGGTGTATGGACGAAGAGGTGAACGGACCAGGGCATACTCATTGATTGTAGACAAATTTGATGAGAAAGAAGATTCTTTCTGTGTGTTTGGTTGGTCCTTAAAAGGACCGTTTTATCCGACAGAACACCGATCGTAATCATGGAGTCAGACTGCATCACTGGTGTCGTCGGAACTGGAATCGAGATCCGAGGAAAATTCCTCCATTCCGGAAAACCCCGGAATTTCGGAGATGTCCGAATCACTGTCGTCATCGATCATAACGTCCTCGAGAACTCTTCGTTGAAGTTCGACAATCTCCGTGGATTTAATGGCGGCGAATTCGTAGAACATGTTTCGGACCCCCTCCATGACGGACATGCGCAGTCGGATATTGTAACGTAATATCCTGTTTCCGGAAATGTCAGCTTCCTTGAAGCGGGTGGATAGCTCCTCAACTTGTCTGTTTAGGATGGTAAACTGTTCACATGCTTTCCGGAACAATTTCTCCGTCTCGATAAGATGTTGCGTGAGATTGGCGGCCATGATGGACGCTGTTCTTGTAGGTGGATTGTTTCTTGTTGGTGTAGTTAGGCTCGTAGGCGTAGTGATGCTGGTGGAGGAAAAACTAGTTAACGACGTTAGCCTTTGAGTAATACAATTCTATAACGATTCTTTAGAGTGTGTTTGACTTAGCTGATGCTCGTTCAACAGACGACAAAGTGTTATGTAATACGAATGAAGTATCGCATCTATATAAAGCCGAATAATGAGTACTAGTTTTGTCGTTAATTAATGCAGATGACACCTTTATATTAATTAGTACTTCAAGCCTAGTTGACGACGGCGACTTAGTCCGTCTGGATATGTATACTTGGTACGTCACACGTGTGTATTGTGTAGTGTGTGACAAATAACGCGTGTCATCACGGCTAATCAAGTACCACTTACGATTCAACACCTCCAATTTCCGGTCAATTAACACGATTTCCTCATTTAGGGATTTTCAAAAAGTTATTAAAAACGTAATATTTCGTTTGTGATATATGGTGGCAATCGTTGAAAAGAAAATTACAAATGTTAGCATATAATTCTAAGAAATATATTTTATGCTACATGTACTATATTATGATTTAAACATGTTATCTTGTGATAGAATTGGAACATTAACAATTATTTGGGATTCAAAGTATATAATTGCTGTGTTTGTATACTATTAATGATACGATAATTCGTAGAATGGAAGTACAAACTGTAGTTTAATCATTATAGGGAACTGTAAACAAATCTGCTCTTGAAGACTGAACGAATCACTATGATAAAGGGAGAATTGATCACCATTGTTCAAAGCTACAATTCTATTATTTTCTCACGATGTCTTTTACTAAAGACGCGTAGAAAAAATATTTCACTTTGGAGAGTCCTTGATTAATACGTCATTTCTTAGCGGAACAGGACAGACTTTTATTTAGACTTGTGCACAACACATCGTAATGCTGTGTAATGCTTTATTAAAAAGGAGGTCGTTTTAGCTATATCATGTTGAAAGCGGCATTCATGTTAATTCAAATGGAAAAAATCCTCTTAAGTCCATCTTTGCATTCTTACATTATGTTAGTAACAGCTGTAAATGGCCACAGAAAGAATGGTACTAGAGCAGAATGGCCATACTCCGCCATTTTGAAACTCATTCATTCGAATCATTCGATTTATTCCGAATAGTGCCGTCCTGCAAGATGTATACCGAGAACGCCATAAATAATGCGACAAAATGATGAGTTTCAAAATGGCGGATAATGGGTATTCTTGCTTAAAGAGGAGTTTTTGGTTTAATATTTTGAGACCTATTTATAAGACAATTGTTACACCGGAACTAGCTTTACACTTCCAGTACGAATAACCGATCACCGCCTCACAGACTGATCTGAGACATAAACTGGTTCCCCGCCGTCAACTGGCTCCACGATGTTCCACAAGAAGGACGACGGGCCGCCTACTAATTCTGAGAGATTTGATACTTCTTAATACAACGTTCCAAAATACGACAACAACAAGAAGGATACTGTTGTTTCCCCTGAATCATTGCTTTTCGACCTTCGAAAGAGATAACAGTTTATCAGACTTGACTTATCCACTGATTTGTATTAAATGATCGTCAAAATTTCAAATCATTTTGACTAATATTTCCGTGAGGGAAACTTCTTATCACGGTCACGTACCATACCAGTCTCTATATTCGATAGATGAGAGACCGGTCTAATCTGAGGCGATACCTGGCGCATCAGGATAGATACCATGTTTTTCCGATACCACGTAATGTTTGATGAGGATAATATTTACATAATTAGTCGGGCGGATTGCAATCTGTGAGGTCCAATTTGTACTTAATTTTTTATTGTTTCTAGAAATGTTAGGCGTGTGACGAATATAATTCATTCCTGGTGTAGTTTTCTGTTATCAGCCAAAATTGAAAGCTCAACCAAGCAACAATTTCATTGAAGACAGTTGACATAATGCGCGAACAAGCGTGCTAGTTTATTTTCTTCATTCATGAAGATGAACCTTATACACGAGTAGAATGTCAATGAATTAAGCAGAACAAATCCAAAACGTAATAATGAACATTGAGCGACATACATAAAAGCTTTACCATATGATACAAACAAATGATGTTTTATCAATACAAGTACATGCCAAATACACGACAAATGCACTGCCATGATCCATATACTCACGAATATGTGCAAATTTGTGAGAGAAAAGGAAAATGAAAAGGGCTTGAGTTAGACAGCGTTTTCCATGCCAAATTTCCGAGTAAGTTGGAATAGTTGCCGAATGTTGAATTGAAAGTAAATTCCGAGTTTCATCTCAGAACATCAGTTATTTGACTAATGAACCATGCGTTTAGTTCCCTTTCTTTCACTATACTTTCTTTCATCGGTACTTTAAAGCATCTGTGAAGTTATTGCCTAAGACGAATTACACGCATCGCTATAAGTTACGGTATAAGTGGATAATGAAATGTGTCAAAGCCTATTACAGAGTATACCACATAACAATGTAGATGCTAGTCTCTAGAGGTGAATGTTCTAGTGAGTACAGTGTCTGTGTCACTATAGTCGGTCGGCTAGATGGTGATGGATTCAACGAGAACACTTGTACTAAACACGCTAGATTGGATACATATTCAGATCCTGCAAAGAAAATATAGAAATATTTTCGGGGATATTTCTGTTACAAAAAGTAACTAATTGTGTCCTTGTCATGTATGCAAAATCGTTGTTTTTTTCTACTCGTAAACCATTCTTTCGTTAAAACTATCCACTCTATACTGTGACTTGTTCAAGAAGGTAATGGGTGGCAAGATCTATAAAACTAAAAGATAAAATTAAAAAGTTTTCATTTCAAAATATGCATTGAAGTAGTGATTTACCCTTACAAAGTCGCGATCTCGAGTCGATCTGCCAGGTATGGGCCATGTTTTGTTACGGTGCGTCACGCCGATGTTGCATTCGGATTCATAGTATTTAGTGCATCAAATACCCCAGGATTTGAATCTGTATGGAAATCCCATTAAATTAGAAATGAGCCGCAATCTAGTAAAAGTGTATGCCTTCCTGCATGACGTGATCCCAAGATTGGACAGCGTTTTCCATTCATGCCTATCCGTTTCGACAATAACGACATTTGACCAGTTGGTTGTAGATGACTCTGGGAAGCATTGTGAGAAAAGGAGAAACTGCTCTTAACGAGCAATTACTCCTTTTCCCTCAATGTATTCTTCCCATTTAGAAGATCGTTTTTCAATTTCATCACAATTTCAAATGTCGTCTGCAAACGCTTTCAATATGGGGTTTGACGTTTTGGTAAAGGGTTAACCCGTCCCTCCACAAGTTTTTACCAACTCGCCATGAAAATCATTGCGACAAAAGGAAAAATTACTCTGTGCGAGCAATTTTCCTTTTTGTCGTAATGATTTCTTTTTCGTTCTAAAGAACTCGTTCTACATCAAAAAGTGTCGTTTGCAGCCGCTTTCAATTTTGACGGATCCCAAATAATTCCAAGAAGCGAATTAGCACGGCTTTTACCGCACCTCGCCTCATTTTTATCTTCATTACGTTTCATGTTAAACTCTGTGTTTACCGCTCACCATTTTAGACGGAACATCTTTGATCGTAACATTCGACAGATAAGATCCCGCCTGCAGGCCCAGGGGAACCGTATTGACAAGAAATTCATCACCAACTGCATGGTAAATACATTAAAATCCTGTCGGCACGAATAAAAATCCCAATGCGAACCCGTGTAGTTAGAGGCGATAGGTTCATAAACTAGAAAATCATATTGATATTATCCATCATATTCCAGTTTATGTCATATTGAGGTGTGTCCTTGACCCCACAAGCCCAACACGACTGTATTTATAAACGTGAGCGATGCTGGCAATACGTTTGGTTGTCGAGGTGACAGTTTTCCGTTATATTCAAGTTTCAAATAGTTTATTGACGTATGAACTAAACAAAGCGTGTTTTCAAACATTAGTACAACATACATTAGTACAACATACATATGCAATAAGCATGCATATACATTGCAATACAAACATGTAAATGTGATTTTGTTATCGAAAAGAATCACATATTACGAAAGAAAGATGAATGAAAACTTAAGTACTGGAATACTTGATAGTTATAATGAAGTATGGCTTAATCATGATATGATTATTGCCTCAACCATTAGCCTTGTCTAAGAAATTACTGATCTTCAAAACTGTTTTCTTAGCATATGTTTACATGAATTAAAGAAAGTTATATTGCGACAGTGTGTTCATCATGGATGGATGTTAACTCTTCATAACAGCTGGTCAAGCTGAGTAGAAACATTTCTTCTTGTACCTCAGAACTCCAATCAACTCGTCGTTCATATCCTTATGATTAACACGTTTGCAAACTTGGAAGGAGAACGTGGAGTGTTTTGTTTCCGAAAGGAAAAAGAACGTTTTACAGTTGTGATTTTATTTACTTCGAGTAAATCGTTCGGTAACATACAGTTATAAAGGGCTAGGTGTAAATCATCGGACGACTTCCGCTTTTTGTACCATGAAACTTAAGATATACATAAATAATAAATAATGAATAATTGAAAGACATATTCCTATAATGATGAAACTACTTATATTCTTCGAATTATCGGATTAGCGTTTCTATTAATGGTATATAAACACGCAGCAAACAGCATTAGTGATGGAACATTCTTTAGATCCCCAATGTATCATAAGATAACATCATTATATCATAATATAAAACATATAGCAAAAACATATATTTGTTAAAACTCTCTGCAAACACTTGTAGTTTTTGTTTATTTCTCAACGATTTTCACCGAATTTCACAAAGGAGATATTACGATTTTAATATCTTTTAAAAAATCCCTAAATGAGGAAATAGGGTTAATTGACCGGAAATTCGAGGTGTTAGACCGTAAGTGGGACTTGATTAGCCGTGATGACACGCGTTATTTGTCACACACAATACAATACACACGTGTGACGTAAACGGTACACAACACAACCAGACGGACTAAGTCGCCGTCGTCAACAAGGCTTGAAGTACTAATTAATATAAAGGTGTCATCTGCGTTAATTAACGACAAAACTAGTACTCAATATACATCTTTATATAGTGACGATGATGTATTCATGAACCATTACAATTGTTCATCAGTCTAACGGATATCAGCATTATAAACCGTACCTACCGTTATAGAATCTCATCGCTTGTTAAACTAACGTTGTTGTCAAACAATTTCCCACAGTATTAACTTCGACTTCGGGCTTACCACAAGGAATAATCCACCAACAAGAACAGCTTCCATCATGGCCGCCAACCTCACACAACATCTTATCGAGACGGAGAAGTTGTTCCGGAAAGCCTGTGTGCAGTTCGACATCCTTAACAGACAAGTTGAGGAACTCTCGGCCCGCTTCCAGGAAGCTGACATTTCCGGAAACCGGATATTACGTTACAACATCCGACTGCGCATGTCCGTCATGGAGGGGGTCCGAAACATGTTCTACGAATTCGCCGCCATCAAATCCACGGAGATTGTCGAAATTCAACGAAGAGTTCTCGAGGACGTTATAATCGATGACGACAGCGATTCGGACATTTCTGGAATGGCGGGTTTCTCCGGAATGGAGGAGTTTTTCTCAGATCTCGATTCCAGTTCCGACGACACCAGTGATACAGTCTGACTTCACGAGCACGATCGGTGTTCTGTCGGATAAAACGGTCCTTTTAAGGACCAAACAAAATACCAGAAAGAATTTTCTTTCTCTTCAAATTTGTCAATTATTACCATGCATAGCAAACCCCTCATCATCCTGGCCTTATTCAAAGTCTTTAGTACTAGAGACATAGATAACATAATATAAAATAACGTAACATAACATAACATAATTTTATTATAAAGCACATAAGCTCATAGTTATTACAATTCTATATTTACATGCATGGTATGAAAATGACATGTGCATTTATAACTTATAACTTATACATATACATAAAAAGCAAAGTTTGATAGACATACATGATGATTAATACAATTCCTGGAACTATTTTCTATTCTATAGAATAGATAACATTGTGTCATGCATCTTTTTGTAAGTACTTAAAAGAACTTTGAATCTCACGAAGTCAAACACTGGACACCGTTGTTCTACAATCCAGACATGACCAATGCTGTTGATTCGCTCTGTCTCTCTGTCTCTCTGTTCATGAACAATGATCTAGAATTTCAATGATGTATTTTGTCTATTCACTTTAATCTTGAATAAGTTATCGTGGAACAAAAACTTGCACGCGAAGAAAAAGTCATGTTTTGACATAATGTTACTTTATATCCTATTGCCTGTATTGAGTGATGAGTTTTCACCAGCCTGCAAAAAATAATAAAAAAAAGAATAAATGAAAAGTGATGGTTTTGATAATGAAATAAATAAGAACTGTTGTAATGAATTTTTATTAAGATTTCTGTCGCAGATTTGTCAAGCTGGATTACGTTGTATGGGCTTATACGCCATACAACATACTTTCTGTTCAGTTCAGTATGAAAACTAAAGAAGTCGGTGTATTACTCAAAAGCTTTCTTTATATTACACAATTCAGAAGATGATCTATGTAATAATCGAACATAAACGATTTCTTTATTAAATTTGATTCAACGGGAAATCCATATGAATTTCAACCTCAACATGTTCTGAGAATATAATATTCAAACTCAAAAGTATTCTTAATATAACTATAATCTAAAAAGAAGATATATAATATTCCAACTCAAAAGTACTCTTGATATAACAATGATTCAAACAGAGGATATATATAATATTTCAACTCAAAAGTACTCTTGATATAACCATGATTCAAACAGAGGATATATATAATATTCCAACTCAAAAGTACTCTTAATATAACCATGAATCAAACAGAGGATACATACAATATTCCAACTCAAAAGTACTCTTGATATAACCATGATTCAAACAGAGGATACATATAATATTCCAACTCAAAGTACTCTTGATATTACAATGATTCAAACAGAGGATATATATAATATTCCAACTCAAAAGTACGCTTGATATAACCATGATTCAAACAGAGAATATATATTGTATTCCAACTCAAAAGTACTCTTGATATAACCATGATTCAAACAGAGGATACATATAATATTCCAACTCAAAGTACTCTTGATATTACAATGATTCAAACAGAGAATATATATAATATTCCAACTCAAAAGTACTCTTGATATAACCATGATTCAAACAGAGGATACATACTATATTCCAACTCAAAGTACTCTTGATATTACAATGATTCAAACAGAGGATATATATAATATTCCAACTCAAAAGTACGCTTGATATAACCATGATTCAAACAGAGGATACATATAATGTTCCAACTCAAAGTACTCTTGATATAACAATGATTCAAACAGAGACTATATATAATATTCCAACTCAAAAGTACTCTTGATATAACCATGATTCAAACAGAGGATACATACTATATTCCAACTCAAAGTACTCTTGATATTACAATGATTCAAACAGAGGATATATATAATATTCCAACTCAAATGTACGCTTGATATAACCATGATTCAAACAGAGGATACATATAATATTCCAACTCAAAAGTACTCTTATTATAACCATGATTCAAACAGAGAATATATATAATATTCCAACTCAAAAGTACTCTTGATATAACCATAATTCAAACAGAGAATATATATAATATTCCAACTCAAAAGTACTCTTGATATAACCATGATTCAAACAGAGGATACATATAATATTCCAACTCAAAGTACTCTTGATATTACAATGATTCAAACAGAAGATATATATAATATTCCAACTCAAAAGTACGCTTGATATAACCATGATTCAAACAGAGGATATATATAATATTCCAACTCAAAAGTACTCTTGATATAACCATAATTCAAACAGAGGATACATATAATATTCCAACTCAAAGTACTCTTGATATTACAATGATTCAAACAGAGGATATACTCAATATTCCAACTCAAAAGTACGCTTGATATAACAATGATTCAAACAGAGGATATATATAATATTCCACCTCAAAAGTACTCTTAATATAACAATGATTCAAACAGAGGATATATATAATATTCCAACTCAAAGTACTCTTGATATTACAATGATTCAAACAGAGGATACATATAATATTCCAACTCAAAAGTACGCTTGATATAACAATGATTCAAACAGAGGATATATATAATATTCCAACTCAAAAGTACTCTTGATATAACCATGATTCAAACAGAGGATATATATAATATTCCAACTCAAAAGTACTCTTGATATAACCATGATTCAAACAGAGGATACATATAATATTTCAACTCAAAAGTACTCTCGATATAACCATGATTCAAACAGAGGATACATATAATGTTCCAACTCAAAGTACTCTTGATATAACCATGATTCAAACAGAGGATACATATAATATTCCAACTCAAAGTACTCTTGATATAACCATGATTCAAACAGAGGATACATATAATATTCCAACTCAAAAGTACTCTTGATATAACCATGATTTAAACAGAGGATATATATAATATTCCAGCTCAAAAGTACGCTTGATATAACCATGATTCAAACAGAGGATACATATAATATTCCAACTCAAAGTACTCTTGATATAACCATGCGTCAAACAGAGGATATATATAATATTCCACCTCAAAAGTACTCTTAATATAACAATGATTCAAACAGAGGATATATATAATATTCCAACTCAAAGTACTCTTGATATTACAATGATTCAAACAGAGGATACATATAATATTCCAACTCAAAAGTACGCTTGATATAACCATGATTCAAACAGAGAATATATATAATATTCCAACTCAAAAGTACGCTTGATATAACAATGATTCAAACAGAGGATATATATAATATTCCAACTCAAAAGTACTCTTGATATAACCATGATTCAAACAGAGGATATATATAATATTCCAACTCAAAAGTATTCTTGATATAACCATGATTCAAACAGAGGATACATATAATATTCCAACTCAAAAGTACTCTTGATATAACCATGATTCAAACAGAGGATACATATAATATTCTGACTCAAAGTACTCTTGATATAACCATGATTCAAACAGAGGATACATATAATATTCCAACTCAAAGTACTCTTGATATAACCATGATTCAAACAGAGGATACATATAATATTCCAACTCAAAAGTACTCTTGATATAACCATGATTCAAACAGAGGATACATATTATATTCTGACTCAAAGTACTCTTGATACAACCATGATTCAAACAGAGGATATATATAATATTCCAACTCAAAGTACTCTTGATATAACCATGATTCAAAAATGCAAATTATGAATATATAGATAAATTGTTGATCATCAACTAAATAACGAATGTGATCCCTTGACGAACTTACAAATGAGGAGTCTCGTTTTTCACAATAGAAAAAAACACTCTAGTATAAACTTACTTCCTTTTCGTTAAGATATAGTACGAGAGCTTGGCTTGTCATCAATTAGAGTTTTGAACGTTTCATACTTACTGTCTTATGATTAACATTTTATGTTACAAAGTGGAACGAAAAGGCTTCTTTTTGAAAAAAAAATTTGCATCGAAAAACTTAAATAGATGCACGGAATGTAAAATAAATCAAACTACGTCAATTAATACACAAATGTCTTGATCTCATTATAAACAAACTAATTGATCTCATTATAAACAAACTAATTGATAAATTCAAATTCATTAGTCCAATCAACAGTAATTAGCATAATCTAGACTCCGATCATGCAACCATAGGTGTGAAAATCGTTCGTTCCGCCAGGACGAGGTGTTAGACTGGTTAGTGTAATTGTCTCGCCAGGAAGATCTGGGATATCTACTCTAATTGGGAAAGAATACTCGTAATGAACTAGATCATCGTATCTTTAAATGATCATGTGGTTATCATTTTGTCTTTGTAAACGAGCAATGCTCATTTGGTCCGCTTAAGTATGCTCGTGCAACCAGTACACACACCAAACCTAACCCATCATCCGTTCGAGACAGTTGGTCGTATCTATTACATTCGCTCCCGCTCATTCGATATCACAGTTGTGTCGTATTTGATGGGGTATGGTTTCTTTTAGTTAGTGACTCATATAATAACCACAATTAAAGCAAACCGCTCGAATTTAGTGGAATAGTTTTAAACGTAATATACATATTGAAATCTCCATTTGTTGAAGTTTACGCAAGCCTTACAGCTAGGCTGTCACGTGACAAACAGCCCTACAAGCCATCATGACTACCCGTCTTCAACAACGCCTTATAGACTCACAGAGACACTTCCGGAAAGCCTGTGAGCAGTTCGCCATCTTGGATCGTCAACTAGAAGAGCTCTCTCTGCGCATCCGGGAGGCGGACGCATCTGGTCACCGGATATTACGTTACAGTATCCGACTGCGCATGTCCGTAATGGAGGGAGTCCGAAACATGTTCTACGAATTCGCCGCCATTAAATCCACGGAGATTGTCGAACTTCAACGAAGAGTTCTCGAAGAAGAAATTTGTGCAGACGAAGACCACGATGCTGATGTCTCCGCCTTAGACGAAATACTACAAGACTTTTTCTCCACAGACGAGAGTTCAGATGACGAACACGAACTTGTTTAATGAACTCATTTTAAATAAGAACAACAGTGCTTTCATTTAAGCGTGTATTGATGAAGAATTCACTGCCTCTAAGAAATTGTACAAAACATATTCAATTTTGCAGATTCGTATATAGAAATGTGTTTTCGCCTAAATTTGTTTGTGTATCTATGCCAGACGCTTCTCATTGTTGTTAGATAGCTGACATTGTTATATTTTGGTACTACTTCATGTTCGCACATGTTATGCTGTATATTCTGATATTATAAATTCGCAAAATATATCGGCGCTTTAAGTTTTCCTTTTAAACGTGTTCTTTTTAACGTGTCGTCTAAGGAGCTCTTGAAGGCCATTTCTTCGTAGAATGTAATAAGAATTTCGGTTAAGAAAAAAAGGCATGTAATATCCCGAACGGCATCTGTTGTTAAATCAATTATCCCATTACCAAACAATATCGACATTTAACCGCTTTGTTGCAGACGACGCTGGAAAACATTATGGGAAAGGAAGAAATTGCTCGTAACGAGCATCTTTTCCTTTTCCCACAATGTTTTCTGCCCTATCAGAAGAATATTTTTCAATTTTGTCACATTTTGAAATGTCGACCGCAAATTCATTTAGTTTGGGACAGTCGAAAATTTGGCGTTTGGTAAAGGGTTAAGAACAACAGTATATAGTTTCCCGGACGCCATCTATTGTAAAACCCATTATTAAATGACTGGTCCATATTGAAATTAACTTAAGATGAGGTTTATCAATTACGGAAAATAGCATTTTTTATTTAATGGAATCCTTTGTGACAAATTAAGGAATTGTTTGTTTCAAGCATATTTTAATGGCACCGTTTCTCTCTTCTAATTTTGTGTTGAATTAACATTACATTACGGAAAACTACTTTTTGAACAATTGTTGTTATACTTTATGATAATATAAATAATACATTTCTAAGCTTATTTTACTTTACATCAATATTAAAGCAAGTCCTCGTTAGCAATATCGAATAATCGATCCTGTTAGTTTGGTGCACCTTCGATTCATAGTCAATACTCGCGTTGAATGTACAGCAATGAAAGTAAAATGGACACTGTTTTTCACGGGAATCGAACACATGACCCTCATGCGCCGAATTCATGGCCTCTCCAAAGGACAACTGCCTGGATAGTGTTCAAAAACGCTCCATCTGCCGCCAAGCAAAAGCCGACAAGAGTTGTTTACAGTGACTATATCTTTGTTGCCGTTAAATGCATTGATGAATAAATCTGTGACGAATGGCTTTAAGGGAAATATCGTCACATTTTGCATGTTACAACACTTTTCTCTATTCGGCTTCTGGCATCGATTTTAAATGTTTTTACAAACTGAGAATTTAATTCTTATCTTTTATCCCAAATTAATTTTAATCTAGAAAACTATAACAATAATAAGGAATCAAATCCTCATTGGAAAGTCTCCTATGACCTTCTGGTTAGAGAAGTAGGTGAACTTATGTAGAAATAGTAACTTACACCGAAGGATAGAAAAACCTTCGTTATTACGCAGCCCGTAAGCATATACGTCACAACATGCATTTCAACACCTATAACGTGCAAAACGCATGCATGTTTCGCGCGCCAGTAGGCAGTGAAATTGGCAATGTCCCGTCGTTAATTAGTGATGTACGATACAGTCAGACGACAAGGGTAGGCACGGCGAAATACTCCACGATGCACAATGCACAACAAATTATCAACACTCAGGCTTTGTTCATATAGCCCGTCTGCTTAATTCAATTTGCAATACACTTGACACTTTAGTGATCAATATTCGTAGACTTTCCTACAATAACAACGAAGAGAAGGAGAAGAACAATAGTAAGTACGACACACAAAAACAACGACAAACAACAACACCGACAACAACAAACTTCTATCAACAACAACAAAAACTATAATCAATAATATCGACAACAAGACGAAAACAACAACCCCATCAGCGAACACTCAACAACGGCCGTTAATAAAGTATTCAACCGTAATATAACCATTGAAGTTTATGGTAAAGAATATGATCATAACGAAACGAAAAGGGATACTTTATTTCCTTAAACTTCATGTTTATGAAGCACTTACTATAGTTTTGCATTGAACCCTTGATATGACACACATAGTTGGTCCAGATGTTTGTGAAGATGTAATATTGTGCAAGATATTTAGGCTTTCTGCATGTTTGCGCTCTCATTACTGACACGGACCAAGTCGTACAAGTTTTACAAGTTTACAAGTTTATTCAAGTTAACACCAAATCTAACGTACATGATAAGACTGACAGACATCATCACTTGCATATAGTATGAAAATGGAAATTTTCCAACATTCCAAAATTCTTCTAAACAGAAATAACAATAAGAACAACAAACAAACGACAGAACCACATTAAATCAAAGCGCTGATAGCGCTGAAGGACTAAGGTGCGTTTAAAGCAAGATGATTGAGGATACATTTGAAAATGTCTTTGGGCAACATCTCGAGGAAAACAGCTGCTCCTTTTACCACCATTACTATAATTATTATTTCTGTGAACAGAGACTGAACGATAGTCTATTTTTCGAACATCTGGACATTTTACGATTTCTCATGAGGCCAACAGTTATAATTATATAAAGCTAAACAAAGCGAGTAAATCCGGACTACATTCCTAGTTCCAAGAAGGTATTAGTCCGCACATTGAACGCGGAAGTTTAATGAGTAATTGGGGTCAGACCGCTGTTTGTGTATCGATAAAATACCATCCCTCAAAAGGTGGTATGTAAATTCAATGGACTAAGATGCTGACGTACCCTTAGTCAAAAAACCTGTATTATTTATTTGGTCAACCATGAATGACACACTCTTGGGTACATGTGCAGGGAATTGTTATTTTGCCAAACGTGTATACGGCACTACGTGTGTGGTGTACAACAGACTATGCTCCAAAGCATCCTAGTCTTGCTTGGTACATGCTCATTCCAAGTAAGACTAGGATGCTATGAAGCATAGTCGTTTTCACACTGTCAAGTTCTGTCGTATTATGGTCAACAAGTCAATCACTGTCACCCACCTCACACTCGTTAGGATATTAGTTGTGTGCCTGCCTTACACTGTAAGTCTATTTATAACATAGTGTTAGTTTGGGGGAAAGGGTTTTGCAGACTAGTAGCATATACAGACAGTCTTGCGATACCGAACAGTCTGCTGATTGAAAAGACGCAATGCTTGTCCTTATATATATGTATCATAATTGGTAATTAGAATATGAAAAAATGGAAAACTATGATCACACCAGGAGAATGATAACCACTAACATACAGAATCAATAAAGCAATCTATTCTCCTAAAATGATGTGTGTGTTGGTCAGGGACACATACTAACCTTGCAAGTCCTTGAACAATGTGACAATTTAAAGTGAATATAAAAACTAACGTTCGTCCTCTACTGCAATGGAATGAATTGATACTTTAGAGGTTAGTTGTTGACAATTTACATTTTAATGGAACACCATATACCCATATCAAGCCAAACACCAACGAAAACACTTGAGCCAAAAGGAGAAATAGCTTATATGTAACAATCTCGATAAAATAAAATATTGCTAGTTACAAATCGAACCGAGTAATATCTCATTTTGTCAAAATGATCTCCAAAGACACTTTTAGGTTTGATGACACTTGTCGTCTGTCAATGATTTCAATTTGGATCGGTTACAAAACCAAGTTAACGGGGAATTGAAATCAACGGTCAAGAGGGAAATAGCGACAGATGTTCTTGTTTTCAATGCTTTTAACGAACTCCGATCATTTTGGACTTAACTTTCTCATTTGTGAAAGTGTACCTCTTGTACCAAGGGTCCTGGGTTCGATCTCCGTTAGACGAGGTGAACATTTCTGAGACTAGCCCTCAATTCGGATCGAGTACTGGTGTAGTATTCAGGAAGCAGTCATCGAGCTTCCGTCAAAACCTATGTAAAATAAATAAGTTTAAACTAAAGTGATAACGCAATATGTCTTTTAACCCTATTACTTTTACACGGGCGTTCAAGACTTAAGTATTATATCCTAGACAAATCCTTTATTTTCCTCACGTAGAAAACACAAGGACACGGACTGTAGACAACCCAATCTCCCGACGGCATCCAAGGACGATACAGAGCATGATTCCCTTAGTCACGTACGTCGATTAGGAGATGAATGGATCAAAAGGTACATTCAAACGAAAACAAATGTTAAAAGAGAACATAGTAATGTTAAAACCGGCAGTAAGTAATACGTGGTGGTAATTACTATCGTCAAATGAAACGAAATTCCATCCAAACCATCCTAGGATTTACTCTTCTCCACAACACCCACGTTCGTTTTGAAGGATCTAAATTGATAATTTCTGAATAAGAAGTACGAAGCGGGTTGTCGTATTCAACGTTAAATTTGTTTGTTACACTCACTGATGGTCCTTGTTAGTAACATGCTGTTCTGATAAATTGTACGAGCCTTTATCGCACGGATTCTTTAAAATGTGTAGTTCCTTTTTAATACAGTTGCTATTTTATTAGATTAACCCTTATAGTGCTGGAACCGAGTTCTTCCTTATGTAAAACAGGTTAGATCCAGGCCAACCACCAAACAAATTGGTGGCTGGCCTGTGGTCCAACCTGTTTGCTACTCTGAGTCTCTTTCCTCATCAAAACAAAGTATATATTTAAGGTTTTGGAAAGTAGACAAGACAAGAATCTTGTTTAAGAAAATTGCCAAGCATTTTATGGATTAAATGATTCGTTTCGCTCTGAAATATTTTCACACCGTCTTTAAGAATTCTTGTCTTTAAAGATTTAACGTCAAGTTCCATGCTGGAGGTTTGCACACTTAGTTTGTCATGTACATCAGTCACCGTTCTTACCGTAAACGTGAGTGACTCAGACGAACTTCGGGTTCCTGGATTCGCATTTGACATATTGGCTGCTTATCAAGCGAATAACAAAAAAAAAACCACCACCACCAACACCACCACCAGCAACAACAACAACAGTACCACCACCAACAACAACTACAACAACAAACAATGTGCAGTGTATCGATATTACGTAAACATAATTAAACATGATTCTAGAGAAAGAGTGGGTATCATTGTATCAATGCCATCACGTTGGCGTTAGTTCGCATGAAGTGGATTTATTTTAGTTGAACAATACAAATACATGTACAATACATTCTAGTTATATCGTTTAATACGTAATACATAAATACCAATTGACAAAAACAACAGTATGGTTACCAAGGACAAGATCGGTCATTGGTACTAGAGATTCCTATTACAATTAACGTTTTGGCACGGGGGTTTAATATATACTGTACCGTCTGCCTAAGCCACTCAACGTTTCGGTAAGCTGATACCAAGTTAAAGCCAAAACCTATCCATGTATATTTGTACAGGACACCAGTATTGCTGCAGTGTTGTCAAAAACTGACAAGGAAAGGGTAACGACCACACAATTTCGAGTCTAACAACATTTTCACAAATGATAAAACAATTTTCACCCCAAACAAATTTCCAAGAAAGAAATAACGAACTGTTGACAGGTGAAACGTGCTTCGCGCGCATTATTACCGATTTCTAGCCTCGTTCTGGTGTCGACACGTGTTCTTCGTTTGACCGTTTTCATGGATGTTTGAAATACGATAGGGAGCCGAGTTTTAAACCTAATTACTTCTCGAGGCGCTTTCAGGGAAAACTAGCCTGTATGATATGATATGGTACGGGATCAGACAATGCAATCTGCGTATTTATTTTGTGTGTAGTCAAAAACGTGTTCCACGTATAGAAAGTACTCTACAGTGGTGGGATATAGAGAATAGATGGTTGGTGTCGCGAATCGGAAATGTTATCGGACAAGGCTTAGGAATATTATCCGGTAAGCAGAAGGAGAAACGGATAATATTCCTACGCCGAGCCCGATAACAGTTCCTATTCAAAGACACCAATCATCTATTCTATTTATCCTGTTACCTTTAGGTATTTTTTCAAACAACAAAATAAAAATAAAACACATGAAAAACACACAAAAACAAAGTAGAGAATGACGTAAACATGTCGTCGTGTGTCATGGCGTTTTTATGACGTCATAACTTGCCACGTGCATGTGTTATATGGTTAGTGCCGGATATCACAAATGTTATACGACACCTAGTTATCGGTCCCAAAATGGCACTAGTGACAGGATAAATGAGATTATTTCTGTTCCTCGAAGTCGGATAACAATCATACTCGCTTATTGTAAGGTATATTGTCATAAAGAAATCTGCACAACATATGCATTTTGAAAATGAAATTGTACGAAGATAAACTAGGCATGTACATGAAGATTTCTCTCAGGTATTTCTAATAAGATATATTCGCAACTGATTTCCAATTCAAATTATCTTACATCGGTTAGACAGTGATCCGAGATATTGCAGGGTCCGGATTGTTGAAGATAGACGGTGATCCGAAAAACTCAACAGATTAAAGGGGCACATTCAAATGCTCGGGAAAACTTGGATTAACAATCACAATGCAACGTATGGGAGTACCTTATAAGCCCAATTAACTGTGTGTGTGAGGGGGTGGGGGCGGGGGTTAAGCATTACGTGATAGGCGCGAATCTTGACAGAACGGTGTTTCTAGATCTTTTTACTTACAACTGAGTTAATCAGCGACTTTGTGTGATTTATGGACGAAGACTGAGTTCACAAAGAGCAAACAAAAAACAAACATTTCTTTCGTAATTAGAAACAAAACATAGAAAACAGATTATCTTTACAGCAAAAGTAGCCATAAAACATAACAAAAAACACGCGTTATTTATTATTCTCTGTGATCACTCAATGTTGAAAATTCATTTTTTACCAAGGGTTTTTGTTCCCAAGATTTTCGAGACATTGCCACAGATCCATTTTAAAATCGTTTTAAGTGTAAACTAGTAGTTGATGAAATGGTATTAAAATTGTCAAATTTCTCGTAATACGAGAATTGGAATTATATCTAAAGAGATGAAATCGCTAATATGAGAGATGATTCCTTTTCCACACCAAAAAGGAATAGTTACCTTTTCAACAATGTATGCGAAAACCTCTCGTCCATACAATGGTAGGTGGGTATATTGATAGATTGAAGTACGTGGTTTCAGGAATACCTGATCCGACAACCCTACAATAACCTTTCGGACACAGTAATTCTTACAACGAAATGGTGTTTGTTCGGGATGGCGGAAAGATGCAATATGTTTACTGTTGTCGGCTTAATAAGTTGGATAAGATCTGTGATGCGTAGTGCGTATGATGCGTAGTGCGTATGATGCGTAGTGCGTATGATGCGTAGTGCGTATGATGCGTAGTGCGTATGATGCGTAGTCGTGTGTTAACAGATTTACTACAATCCGAAACTTCATTCCGCTGTGATCTTGTCATCCATTAGTTGGAAGGATGTCTCTATGTATTATAATACATGCTAATCAAAATGAAATAAAATGATCAGGGAAAACCCTTCCGGAACAGGATTACTCCTATCCATATCGGATTAGTCGTTTTGTACTATACAGACGAGTCTGTTTAACAATCAACAGAGAACATGCATTTAAAGAATTTGTATAGAAGCGCGTATTCATGCGATTAACTAACGGCTGGTCAACACTTTTCCCTATCATTGAAACTACTTCAAAACAAGACGGTGCAAAAAAAGCGATAATTCCAGTCTCCCCTTAACTCGGATGATCCAATCTGAAAATGTGTACAAGAAGGAAATATCTACGTCTAGATCGTTCGGACCAGCCTTTCTCTCGTCTCTCAATTCATCTACATACCATAATGCATCACAGACATTTTGTGAATATGTACTAAGATTTTTACGGCATGTACTACGTACGTGTGTTTCCGTACTATGACGAGAACTATAGTAGACGAAAAGTGAACAGTGCGAACAAAATAACCAGCTCATTTCAATAATGGGTAGAAATATTTAAGGTAAAATATGTATCTTCTCGATACGAACACTATTTGTAACAACAGTTGCATAACTAACAAAGGGTATATATGAAGTATATGCTATAATGATACAAAGTTTGCTAAAGTTACTATGAATGTTTATAACGATCGCCTTGGGAACACTAAACATGCATTCTATGCTTAAACAACAAAGTCGGTTTTTTGGAGTTTATTTCTTGAACGGTATTTTTTAATGTATTTTAACGACTATAAAGGCCAGAATTTAACACGTGTGTGACGCCAGTTACGTAATCAATAGAGGAGTGCTGATTTACTCCTGCAAATATGTTACAGCCTCATGGGTCTAGAAATGGGCAGGATGTTTTACTTAATATCTAATGCTAAAGATGTGCGTTAGTGCATAACAATACATACTTTTAAACCATTGCCAAACAATAACGACATTTAAACAGTCTGTTGACGACGACTCTGGAAGATATTTTGGGAAAAGGTAAAATTGCTCTTAACGAGCAATTTCTCCGTTTTCCACGATGTTTTCTGCCACATCAAAAGATTATTTCTCAATTTCATTACATTTTGAAATGTCATCTGCAAACTTTTTAAATTTGGGACAGTTGAAAATTTGGCGTTTGGTAAAGGGTTAAGCTTATTCCGATCTGAAAATATGACTCTAGAATTGAAGTTTTAATCATTCGTAACTTGAAACGGTTAACTATTTTACGGTGTCGTACGAAGTATGTGTTTTTTTTTACATGAAGGTGTTATATCAGGCATATCATAGAACGATCTAAGAGGTTTTTATCCGAAATGGGACGTTTACCAAATGCTCTATTTTCAACCCATGCATTGTCCAATTTAATAACATTAGTTTATGCAAGTTTATGCCATCGGTTAGTTGTAAAAGTATATCAATTTGGACCAAGCAGAATTATTGTTTCGAAAGAAGGGATTAATCGTCACGAGTATTAGTTTGCTGTCATTGCTTTTTCCAGACCTTCGAGTTCAGGCACAAATTACTGGTGTTGTATATGTAATTAGTGGATTAAGGGGGCATTTTGGCCGATCTACCAAGAGCGCCATGAGAAAGTATTCACTATTCAAGCTAGCTAAGGCTTTAACCCTTTACCAAACAATGACGAAATATGACCAGCGTGTTGCAGACGACTCTGGAAAACACAATAACTTGTAACGAGCAATTTCTCCTTTCCCCACAATGTTTTCAACTCTATCAGAAGATTATTTTCCAATTTCATCACATATTGAAACATGGTCTGCAAACTCTTTCAATTTGGGACAGTCAGAAATCTGGCGTTTGGTAAAGGGTTAATACATAGATAGATACTCTCTCTCGAGGATATTGAAACATCAAATAAATTATCTGTAGTGAGAATAGAGACCTGGAAGTTGAAGGGGAAACGTGTGATGCGGACTGCCTCGTGAGTGACCCTTGCTGATCCAACCCTACAACGCGGTGAATTGCGTAGCTTCCCCTTTACTTACACCTAGACGGTGGTATATCGTGATCTACATATGTCTCATTTACTGCGAAACAAAGGGCTGATCAAACTTTTTGATGACCCGCATTAAATTACGAATTATTCCTCTTATCCAAATACAATCTGACAATTCTTTAAGCAGCACATCCACAAAGCCTGGCCCGGATCGCGATTTAGCTCTCCTGAGATCAGATAACGCCATGTTGTATTCATGCGCCGTAGTTCCTCCGCGCAAAAATCTAGTCCAATTAATATTGAGTATTCGAGTGCCGGGCTCGATTAATCCTGAATGGCGGATGCTCGGGCCGTTCGAGGGAGGAACAATCTGATAAACACTCGGCTACTCGAGAACATTGCGTTCATTGTCTCCCTCATCCGCCATCAGGAAATGAATTACGAAAACAATAGATTGGGGGACGTCTTATCGACCGCTCAACATCATCAACTATGACAAGGCAAACGGTTCTGACGGCGAGCTGCCATCTTGAATTAACCGAGTAAGATGTTTGCTTATTTTCTGCTGGATGCCGATTGCCGTGCGAGAATATTATTCCTCAATGCTAACCGAACATGTCAGTCCTCAATGATATATACTCCGAAATCCGCGAAATCTCGCGCGGCCTTGGTTTGAGATTTGTAGAGGCGACAGGCAGTGTGTTGTGTCGATGTAATGTCAACAGCAATATGGTGATGAATAGTTATGAGAGGGAAGTGATGATGCGGATCTCGTCTCCGCTAATTAACCAATAATGTTCGTAACTACCCCACGTGATTACACACGTGATAACATCTATCAGTGCCGAACTGATATGCCCGGTGTACCACCCACGCGTCCACGTGGTTCTAGCCCCAGGGTGCATCAGTTTCCTTTTACTCTATATGTGTTGTTACGAATGTATGCCATACAGACATATAAGAAATGATTATTTTATGCCATCTTGGCTGATTGGTAAGTCTGCTGCATCGTTCTTTAAAATTATAAGAGTTGCCAACTTCTTGACCCATGCTTTTAAGCTAAGAAAGGTTCTCTTGAAGGAAAATGGTGCATGAGTGGGCATACTCAATTTATCATCTTCTTTTAAACATATATTATTAATCATGTTATATTATACTTGACACAATCATAACTATGGTACTTTCTTGTTCAGAACATGTATGTAAAATTTGTATTATGGGCCTGAGGCCGGAACCATTGAAATAAACATTTGTATTGTATTGTATTGTTGATAAAGATACACGTACGGACGTTTGTATGGCTTGTATCGTTAAGTCCCTCGATATGTTGACCATTCTTGTTGTCATGACGATTGAATTGGAAGGTAATGTTCCTGATTACGACACTATGATATGTATCAGAGGTAAAATGTACACAAACGCTCTGTTAGATTTCAGTTGTGCTTCTTGCTGTAAAAGTACAATTGTTAACGTCGTTACTGTTTCACTCTCCAGCAAAATCGTCCTATCTTGCTATGCTAGGGATAAATTAAAGAGGAGTACATCTTTACATTTTGTACATTCTAACCTTTATAGCGCTGGAACCGACTTCATGCTTATGCAAACAGGTTAGATCCAGGGCAGTCACCAAGTAAATTGGCAGCTAGCCTGCGGTCTAACCTGTTTGCTACTCTTCGTATCTTTCCTCAACAGAATTGAGCAGATATTTAAGGTTTTTGAAAGCAGACGACACAAAAATCTATCCTTTGAAAATTACACAGCATTCTAAGGTTTAACATTCACAAATATTCATACTATTCTTTCTAATTTCAGGTGAACTTCAATACCGTTTCTCTTCGTTTATATGTAGGAGATACACCGTTTCAGTTTGACGGAGAGGACGTATTCGTTAAAAAACGTCGCGCGACTAAATATCCACCATTTTACATTATTCCTGGGCTTATTATACCGGTGATGCTTTGACGAACTACAGTTTCCCAATCAAATGTTTGTTCCGCACTTTCCTTCTACATGATATACTATTTGATGTTGATATTATGTTATTTCTATCAAACCCCGAGAATCTCTCTAAGCTTCGTTGCCCTTTTCTTATAATTTTCTTATTTCTATAAACGCCCTATATTGGAAAGTCGTACGGCACTTTGGAATCGAAACTATGCAGTTGTGGTAAAGACATATCAGGAGAAAAGATTGTTGCACTGACCGTCCTGAATTAATCAGATAACCATTAAAACAGTAATCACCTCATATATACTAATACAATGAATATATCTTTCGTCATTTTGTGCGCAGGATATACACCCTATGGTGTAATTTGCACAAGTCTACAATAAAAGTAAACTATTTTCTGTTCTGTTTATATCTTTCTATTTATCTAACTTCTTATGCTTAATATGCGTTTTGAGTAAGCCTCCTTGTTCAAAGCTGTTACATACTACATAGTTCACACGGTTCATATGTCTTCGTTGATATAGCTTTATTAATACAAGGTATATTGTTTTTGGCATTGACTTTTTCGATTTCAGCCAGCGTTTACTGAATTTGACTTCTTTCAAACGTTTGTTCCAGCATTCCTTTGTCTATGGTGTCCCAATCTCGCCAAACAATTGTTTTGTAATCCCACACTTTCCTTACTGTCACGTCCCTATAGAAGAACGCCCATATATGCCCCCTTCAGAGTTGTATACCTCCCAGTGATTAGACACCCCGTGCACGTATATCATGCACACAGTTCATATTTCCGAGACAGGCAATACATCTGTTCGACTGGTATGCGCGTACGATACCCCATATACCCAGAACGGCATATAGTAGGGTGATAAACTATCTGCTGGTTTATTGGACCTGTGGGTAGTGTAGCAACGGCAGTCGCCCTCCATAATCTACAAACCGAACGCTTGGGGAACGTTTAATTATTTTCACGTTTTGTGGAACTCGACGGATTCAACAGAGGGTGTCCCTTCAAAATCGATTGGACGTCACTTGTTGCTTCATAAATCCGTACGTGGTTCCAAAGGCAGAGAAACAGAAGATGCAACAGCAAGTAATTCGAACTGTTTACTTAAACGGTTTTAGTGCCTCATTTTGAAGGTGACTACGGTTTATTGCTTTTGAACGAATGAATTTAACTGGAACGTTAATACGACAAACGGAGCCTGAAAACACCATCCCAGATTAGCCTGTAGATCAGAGAAATGTTGAGTGATATTACCACAAAAAACACACTTTAAAAGTATTTTTTTGTCGGAAAGGCGGAATACCATGATATCACATGAATGCGACAAGAACACACTGTGACGCAAAGAGGAATTATCATTCCCCTTTTGCAGGAATATCTTGCTATTCTATAATTGATTAGAATAACGTTCTTCCTATGTGTATTATGTATATATCATACATAATATACATATGTAGAACATGTTGTTGAGGTAGTTACCAATTCTTCCAGACAGACTAAGTTAATTACTGAAATAGAAACACCATATTCATATACACGAAATAACCCGGAACGTATACCTACCAGAATGGCTTTGAGTGTATCCTTGTATCACCACAGTATACCATACAGACGACAGTGATGTTGCCGTACAGATAAAACAAATCTACATTTCCATCCATTTATGTGTAAGAAAAAATTGATGATAAGAGATATTTTTTAAACTGATTAAACATTTTTCATTCAACCACAAGCCCACCACTATGATGGGTGCTGTTACAAAACACACATAGCATCAAACCCGCTTTATGTTTGTTATATTGCATGAATGCCATTGACAAAACGAGAACAACCCAGTTCTCATCTTTCAATTACAGATGCATCAACACTTGTCCAAATGAAGCGTGGAGTTTTGGCCCTTCGTCACCAGTTTGCTGTATCAGTGGACGAGAAAATCCATCTACCTTTTCCCATTTTCTAATGGCTGCGTCTAAAGCTCCACAATCGCATACAAAATAAATTGGCCGTTTTGAAGTGCGCATAATTGTTCGTTTTGTTCCCTCTGACAGGTACTTTGTTCCGTAATGTCTGGCAGATTTAATCGAACAATATTTCTGTTTTTAATAATACTGTTTTTCATATAATTAATTGATATACATAACAAAGGATTTAAAACATGAATCTGTTCGCCTATATAATTCTGCAGCGCTAGTTTATTATGATAGATGTCTACTCCCCGACCCAAGTTTCCTGCCATACACTAGAACGAACAATGAATGATACAGAATGTGTACGTCCGCGATGCATGAAACAACCCCGTCACGACGCAAATGGGCCGAAACTGATTCGCTTCTTCATTCGTAAACACGAAAACCAAACAAAATTAAAAGGACCGCTGCCGTAAATCGTTATATTAGAGGTTCCGAGAGGTTGCGATTGAAATGATTGCCAAAATGTCAAAGCTGCTGTGTCAACATAAAATTTCGAAAATCGTCTGTGAAAACAAATGATGAATTGTAATGCTCACATAGTTAATTAACCTTTTCAAACTTATTCAATAAACTACGGTTTACGACAAGTCCTCTGTTCTGTATAATGTCCTTTTGATTTCAAACTGGCGTACTTTCGATATTGTATCTAGCGCCAACCTAATTCATTCAGTCTAGGATCGGGGCGACATTATTGACCGACCAAGCATCGTCTCATCCACGTACAAGCTTCATATAATACATATTATATATAAAACTGTTCCCAGATGAAGGTTATATCCACCTCCCATGGCTTAACAAGTCAACGTTCTTGTGCAGAATAATTGTAAAGGGCTGTAACCCAGGGATCCCAGGTACGAGCCTCACCGACACAATCGGTTTCCGGGAAATTTCTTTTGTTGAGGCATAACCGCGACATAGGTCTAGAACCAACGAATCCCACAAAAACTGTTATATAACGGACCCCCCCCCCCCACCAAAAAGACAGGCGAACTTTCGCATGCAGAAATGAGTTTCATTAACACTTTGACACTTTTCTACATTTTGGGAATTTGTGATTGGTCAAATTATTAGTAACAAATGCCTTCAAAATGGTAATGAAATGTCTTTTATGATGTTGGGAAGAAATTTAAAACAATTCATTTAGAACAAGTATTCCTTTTATCCCGTTTACTCATAAAGTCATCTGCAGCATGTTTGACAGGGTGAGATATCAAGGGGGGGGGGGGGGGGTAAGGAATTAGCTCACTTAAAGCTACGTCATGGAGACACCATTTAGAATACAATTGGTGTTAAACTTCTATCATTCTAATAACTGAATGTACCGGTACGGGCTTTTCGCTATAATCCTAATAACGGGTTCTTATATTGCGTTCACTGAGTAAAAGCCTTTTATTAAAACCCACACATCGTGGCTGCTCATTTAAAGCTTTAGAGATATTATATCAATGTCGTTTAAAATAGCCTAAACAACAACAATGACAGGCAGATAACGCGCACTTCAAATAACTAGGCATGCAATGTTGTACGGAATCAACTCTATCTCACATATCGACAATTGTTAATAGACCAGAAACGACAACTATAAAGTGTAAAGAATAAAATATCAACATTGTTATAGTAGTCTGTAGATGAAATAGTTTATTTTTCAATAACTACCATTTTCGTCGTGAATGAGGCTGGAAATCAGTGTGACGAAATTCTAGTTAGATTGTTACAAGCCATTCCTCCTATCGTCGTGTGTTATCCACAGGCTTCTGCAGCAGATTTGGCCCAGTAATGTATGATGAAGTAATTCGTTACCATTTATAAAACCATTTTAAATCACATGATATGTTGTTATATCACAGCGACAGTTCACCTATCCATGTTCGATTAATCAAAATCAATACATCTAGTTCGTGATGTGACATTTCCACATTTCTGTCCTCGCTATCAATGTTATTATAAGTGAATACCATTTAAGTCATCGTATTTCGTTTTTTTAAAGGGGAGATCTAATGTCAAACGCATAATCTTTAAGAAAACGTAAATACTACTCGATTTCCCCACCACGTATCGTGCGTGACTTTGATTGACATAAGTATGATTTCCCAAGGGCCTGTTTAGTTGTAAGTTTATGGATTCGATGGCAAACTCAATATGGCCCCGTAATAACGATGTTTTATATTTTAAGTAGTTTGACTCTTTCCCAAAACGACTCTTTTAATGATCTTCCGGTATGGCGAGATTTTAACTTTGCAAACAAAACACGGATGATCTTTCAATATGGTCAAATATACAATAATGTTCAAACTACAGAAACGACATGTTTGATTTTTTTTCTCCAATTCATTCGATGAGTATTAAAACTGTTAACAAGGAAAGCATACGCTTTAGATATTTGTTAAACATATTATAACTTTGTTAAGGGAGTACTGGAGTCACAACATCATATTTTCTAGAAATTCCCGTACGAACGATTTCCCGTTTTCTTGTTTTCATTGTATTGGTCGTCTGCTGTAGAGATGATAAGTCATGTCTGATCAAATAGAACAACTTTCAGAATTACTTGTTTGTCTGCATTGAGGCCTTGACGATAGCCTCCCCCCTAAATAGATACTTCTTCATATTTTGGCATGCCTCCCTACATCTATATATCCCGAAATCAGCATTATGAAATGAAAACAGATAGTCACAGCACCAATGTAGATACACTAAACTGCCACACCTAAGGGAGGCTAACATTGTCAAATAATATCATACATAACTCCAGGGCTAGCGTGAAGGGGGTATAAAGTCGGAAAAAGGAGGGACTTGCGTCTTTATATCTCTACATAAGGTACCGCCGAAATTCGGCTAGTGTATTTCAGACTTTATAAGACGTTTATGATCTGTGTGTGCATATTCGAGCATAAAAAAACATTCGGTTAATTTTCTGGTTATGGAATTTGCGACGACGATGTGCGGAATTTTGCCGTGGTGGTTACGCCTTTCATACACCAACTTTCAAATATCGCCAAGGAGAACGGTTTGAGAATTTTGCCATGGCCCTTACGCCTTTCATACACCAACTTTCAAATATCGCCAAGAAGAACGGTTTTAGAATTTTGCCACGGCCCTAATCCTTTCCTTACCTCAACGTTCCAAATATCACCAGTACAAACGCTGTTAGATTTCTGCCGTGACCGCTATTCATGTCAGACCTGTAAGAGTATTTCGATACACTATTTAACCCTTTCCCAAACAATAACGGCATTTGACCACTTTGTTGCAGATGGCTTTAGAAAACATTGTGGGAAAAGGAGCAATTGCTCGTAACGAGCAATTGTTCCTTTTCCCACAATGTTTTCTTCCCAATATGAAGATTATTTTCCAATTTCATCACATTTTGAAATGTAGTCTACAAACTCTTTCAATTTGGGACAGTCGAAAATCTGGCGTTTGGTAAAGGGTTAAGTGTTTATTCTCTCGTTACGGGATCTGGCAGTGACGACATTTAACGGAATTCTGCCATGGACGTTACAATTGTCTTACGCCAACGTTCAAAACGTCGTCAAGAGGAAATCTTTAGTAATTCTGATATGACTGTTACATATATCATTTCTTAACGCCTTTAGACACTCTTTTAAAATCTCCTATGGCCCTATATGTTCACAAGACATTCCATGTGTTTAGCATTATCAAATAATATTATGGCACTAACATTAAACCATACAACAAAAACCATGTAACCCAAAGAAATGAATTATGTAATTGTGCATCCATCAAAACGAATTCTAAAGATGTGTATAGGCCTACGTCAGCGGCGTGACATCGTAAAAAATACCTGAGTTTCTGTGGAAATGATGTTTGATTTTGATATGCTGTCGTCTTTAACAACGTGTTTGTTTGCAACACATCTCTAGAATACATCCTTCCACTAGAATGATTTCCTTTGTAATATTAAGTCACATGATGAACTTCCTTGTCAATATTTACTGCTTGTCGTAGAAAAAGTAATGATGGAATCATGACAATAACGATAATAATACTGAAACTACTAAGTAGATAACGAAAAGATAAACATGCATGTTAGATCTGTTGAACACATTGTAAGCGAAGTAGATGAATATGCATGTTAGATCTGTTGAACACATTGTAAGCGAAGAAGATAAATATGCATGTTAGATCTGTTGAACACATTGTAAGCGAAGAAGATAAATATGCATGTTAGATCTGTTGAACACATTGTAAGCGAAGTAGATGAATATGCATGTTAGATCTGTTGAACACATTGTAAGCGAAGTAGATAAACATGCATGTTAGATCTGTTGAACACATTGTAAGCTAAGTATATGAATATGCATGTTAGATCTGTTGAACACATTGTAAGCGAAGAAGATAAATATGCATGTTAGATCTGTTGAACACATTGTAAGCGAAAAAGATAAATATGCATGTTAGATCTGTTGAACACATTGTAAGCTAAGTAGATGAATATGCATGTTAGATCTGTTGAACACATTGTAAGCGAAGTAGATTAATATGCATGTTAGATCTGTTGAACACATTGTAAGCGAAGAAGATAAATATGCATGTTAGATCTGTTGAACACATTGTAAGCGAAGTAGATTAATATGCATGTTAGATCTGTTGAACACATTGTAAGCGAAGTAGATTTGACTTTATGTTGAGAAAAGAACCGTAAATCAATTTATGATCATGAAAACGACGACAGCGTTAGGATATAAATAACAATAAGTCATTGTTAAAACATAGATTAAACAAAGAATTATGACGAAATAAGACTATACTCAGACAGTGTTCGTGCATTCTGGTAATCATTTTACCACGATCCTTATTTACGCTCGTTATTCACCGATCTTACCTGCACAATAATCAACCATTCGGGCCGATGCAGTTAAATTGTGAATTGACGTAGTAAAATGGTTTACAAAACGCTTTGTACAATGATCATTATACTCTAATCGTTAATCGACAAAAGAGATCTGAATGGATTATATAAGTGAGCAGCAATTTTCGATGATTGGCCTACATGCAATCGTGCGTAAACTGTGCGTTTTGGACGAACGTAAACTGCCATAACTCCTTTATCGTGTCGGAATATGTACGTTCTTATAGTCTGACGTGGGAGTACGTGGTTATTTGGCCTGGGTTGCATATTTCATTAGCGATATATGTTAGACATTTGCTTAACCCACTAATTCATTAATACCTATTTAACCCATACCAGGTTCGAATTGATTAACAGCAGTCGACTAAAAATGACGACCCTCTAAGGGAAAATGAAGCGGGCACAATTTTGGATAATTGATTTATATCTTTGTGACAAGATATGACCTAATACGTAAATTGTCTTTTAATCGTTGTGTTTCCTGTGCTTTATCCGACTTATCCATAACTTACCATTGCCGTGTGCTGATTTCTGACAAGTCGGGCAGTCATAGAGTTATACGAATAACGGATAACTTGTACACTATGCATGGTCGGTCGGCAATAACCCATTGACCAAGATACATCCCAATCTTACCTGGTCTCGAATACAGACAATTTAAACCAGTTCCCCTTAGGAACAAACATTGACTGATTCAATCTATAAGCGAACAATAGACGCTAATGAACTATTAATTCCTGACCACCTGTAGACGGCATTTTTTTTACCTGAAGCAGACGCCTTTTAGAAAACCTTTATAAACATGTGAAAAAAACTTCTTGTTCTGCTGTTGTGATATGTGAACAGATTGAAAAAGCATAATGACAAAAGAAGAAATTGCACAGACATGGCTTTTTGAAATTCGTCTGCTGCAAGACGCAAACATGTGGCGTTAGGTGGTAATGTGTTAATGAGATTTTGTAGAAACCGTTGAGACAAAAGGAGCAGTTGGTTATCAGGAACAGTTCATTCAATTGTAAAAGTTGTTTCTAAATACATCTGAAATGGACGTGTTGTGTGGGGTATAATGGGGTAATGCATTAAACGACGAAGAAACAACAATTTCTTACAATAATAGAATTCCAAAGAGATTCCGTGTTTCTACTGTATCATGCCTCGTTTGCATCAGACAAATTGATTGGACGAAAAGCAAAATGTGGGCAATTCCCGTTTTGCAATTCATTTATGTATTTTCTTTTTTATTCGTACTCAATAGCTCTTTGATTTTGTATCGTTTCAAGTTTTAATGCGCTATGCTACATACCTTCATCATTATATACCTTTTTTAAAGTTTTGGTTTTCTGAAATTCCTATAAAGACGTAGAGAGTGAATTCCCATAATATTAGAATGCTTATCTTTTTTGAATATTCACATCCATTTTGTGGTGACACGCCACATGTTCTCAAATTTTCATTTCTCTTTTATATTATGGCTACAAAAGGTACATTATTATGGTTTATGGGATTTCCAGAGGTTTAAAAACTTAAGTACAAGTACATCTGTCTATGGAGGAGAAAACGGGCCATCGTTCACCAGGTGTTCAATTGATCAGCATATTACGCTTACTGACTGGTTCAAATTGGAAACAAACGGTAGATGGCAGCTACTGAATCACGTTTGTAATAACATCTATTTATGTTATTTGGAAGCCACCTCCTTTACGAGGGCGTCTTCTCTTGATTTGTCCAATCTGCTTCTGCAGTTTCATTTACGGAGTACATACATGTTTATATATTAAAGGCTACGATGTCTACCTTAATTTTTAGACTGCATTGTAATTTTCTAAAAGTAGATTGGTTTTTCGTCTGCTTTCCTAAACCTTAAATACTGTATCTGCTTAAATTTGATGAGGAAATATACCCAGAGTAGCAAATAGGGTAGATCACAGGTCAGCCACCAATTTTAATTTGTGGCTGGCCTGGATCCAACCTGTTTGCATAAGCATGAAGTCGGTCCCAGGGCTGTAAGGGTTAAGAATTCTTGCGAGACACTTTTTTTTATTAACTAAGTGACACGGCTACTATTGGAACTGTGACGAGCTCTTCTACAGCTAGCCTTTTGTTTCTATTCGCAGTCCGAATAAAAAGGTAACTCCACATTTACGACTTACGTCATCTTGAGCCCATTTGGAGATTTACTTCAACCAGGTTAGAATTTACTTTTAATAGACAATATCTCTTTTTCAAAACATTTTTTGAACTCAGCTACCAAAGGGAAACAACGTATGTGGAAAGCTTGAAAAATGGTTTGCTTTCAAATACAGGCAAAACATTACATCGTCTTAAGTAATTCAAGGAAAATAAGTTTACCCTCTTTAACAAATCGGCCCAGAAATACCTAACATCGGTGCTATGCGGACCCCCTTTCCGGGAGATACTATTTTCACTTCATCTGGGCCATGTTCTTTCATTTCAAAGGACGTATTATCTTTTCTATATTGATTGGTTTGGTATTATTTTGAAAATTCTTGATGCTCACCTACCATTTACAAAAGGTAAATGCATCTGCTTGTATGTTCACAAGTACTGTATCAGTACGCTTCAAATTTAAGCGTGTACATGTATATAAAACCCCATGAATATAGGAAAATATGGTTTTGTCAATTTCGACATACGGTGCATCATAAAGAGTTTGACATGCGTCTTTTGTGTCTAACTACGCAGTCCCATTTAGAAATTTTGAGTTTCGAAGACTTCTGGAGCACAGTTTTGCTAGTAAGAGATGAGCTGGTAGAGTACTGACGTGTTTCCTTATAGTCCTGCAATGCTTCTCAAGGTTTGGTTTTATTGCCTAATACATGACTATTTGCTTGGGATGTATTAACATAAATGCCAGTGGCTAGATTTGACAGCTAGTGCACTGACTTTCGGACGGAACTAGTACACTATGCTCCGTAGAAAAAATGGAGACGATTGATATGTCCATTTTATCAAAGTCTTTAGAGTTTAATGAACCAATTTGATGTTTCTGTATAAAGCTAAGGGTAGAAAACACAATTCTTTACTCAGCAGACTCTTGAAAATAAGTGATTAAACATTCGAGGCAATGAGATTTCAAAATCTTAAAAAGTATCATGTGTATGACCTTATGTTAGGCAATGATGACACAGATTCACGGGAATTGGTAGCTGAAGTAGATACAATTTATCACAAATGGGCTGTTCAGTTTAACTGGAGGTTTACTCGGAAGATCCAAGCTGTAACTGTGTAGAATGAAATATCTACGTCTGGATCATTCGGACTGCTGGTAGGTACGCATATTGTCGCTCTCGAGTAAAACGTGATCTGTACATGTGTGTGTGTCATTTCACGCCGAAACCTTACTGCTCAACGATATTGATATAATTAATATCGATATGATAATTACAGGCCCTCGATGATAAGTCTATTAAAAACTTAAGTGCGCGTCAATCATAATAGATGCTTCATGTTATGTTTATACATTCTGATTGAAATAGAAATGCGTTTTATTTGTTTGATTGAATATTAAGCGTATAGAAAGAATTATGCATTATGTTTAAAGATCAAGCACTTGTAAGAATAAATCGTATATAATAGTTCTTTAATTACACTAAATGAGTTCCGTTAGTTTGTATATAGAGTTGGATTTACTTTAACCATGTTCAGGCGAATACTCGTCTTAACCCTTAGAATGCTGGGTAATTTTCTAAAAATAAATGTTTGTATCATCTGCTTTCAAAAACATTAAATATATGTTTATTTTTTTACGAGGAAGGATAATCAGAGTAGCAAACGGGTTATATCCAGGCCAGCCGCCAATTTACTTGGCGGCTGGCCTGGATCTTACCTGTTTGCATAAGCATAAAGTCGGTTCCAGTACTATAAGGGTTAAACACACAAGTATTATAGTTGTCTAAAAGGATCATTGGGAGGAATATAGACATTTCATGTTGTGCGTTTTTACCAAAGGGTTTAATGACAATTGTGTGTTTGGGATTTGAAGTGTCTTTTGATGATCAACTTAATTTCTATACGAGGGTGGGTTCACCGCATTATTGATCATCATTTGTTAATTATACAAGATACTATAAGAAATCATGAGTTGTAATGAGCGGTGCGCAATGACGTTAACTATTGCAGATCTCACTATAAAGAATAAAGAAGAGAATAACTCCCACGAGATGATATTTATTAATGGTATACCGCTGAGATGTTTGTTACACAGGGTTATGTGGGTTCGAAATGGCCTTCCGTAAGAAATTTCAGCCTTAGTCATTACTTCCGCCACCGTGGCCTACTGGTTACGATGTCTGCCTTGGGACGGGGAGGTCAAAGTTTCGAGGCGCACTGGAGGCGTTTGACCGGGAAATGTGGGACTTGATCCGAAATAGACCGGTGAGCTAGTTACATTAATGGTTATCGACTTATATCTGCTGGGTGCCTGGCATATTGATAGAAGTCGGGAGGTACTTGGTATAATCAGTGAAAAGTGAAATCAGTCTCATAAGCCAAATCGGCTGTCGCTTTCAATAGGGGTGACACTTTAACAAACAAAACTTTTACCTTTACTTTACTTCTCCAACAATGTGAGAATGACTATATAAACGAATGTTTTCCAAGTTCTCATTCGTAAGGATGGGGGCCTTGTTGTTGACCAGCGATAAATTATACGCTATTGCACAACCTCTGCGTCATCCAGTTTTATACGTACAACATTGGCAGTGACAAAAGTAATAAAAAGAGAAATAAATATATCCACAGTAGAATTACGTTTTTAAGGACACCAAAGTGCGTTTGATTATCACAAAATAAGTGATTACAAAGAAGTCAAGATTTTTGTTCGATTCACTCTACTCTCGAGCGAATTCATTAGACCATCTTCGCTTGAACTACAGCAGAATATCTTCACGGCAGACCTTACCCATATAGAAGCTTTTAAAAATGCTTTGAACGACACAAGCACATATACTGTGCAGAAATACAAGCCGCTGCACCCATATGGAATCATTTACCGCTTTGAACGACACCAACAAATATACTGTGCAGAATTACAAGCAATTCTACCCATATAGAAGCTTGTGCAGCATTGAACGACAACAACAAATATTCAATGCAGAAATACGATCATGTGTACCCAGAGAAGCTTTAAAAGTATTGAATTATACCAACAAATATACTCTGCAAAATATCAAGCAAATGTACCCATGTAGAAACATTTACAACTTTTAATTACACCGTCTAACAAACACTAGAGGCATACCAGTTTATTAACCTCGGAACAAAACCACCGTCCAAATGTACGTATTAGAGTGAACCATTGTTAAAGGTAAGCTTTCTTGAGATTTTCAGTTTAGTGAATAAATCGTACAATAATTGAAATTTCTGACATCGGAGATTTTCCACCAGGCGTTAAGAATGTAAAAAGAGAGAAACTCAAGATTCGCTTTTATCTCTTTTGACGATTGATCCTTGTCCCAATTAGTTCAATCTGTAGTTCAGTGAATAGAGGTACCGTTTCTGCTGTCACAATCTTTTCGCTCTTTATCTTTCTATTTATCGAACACCCACCTTGTAAAAAGATTTTTAGAGGACCAATGGTACATGGCGATGGTCAGTGTCGGACGCTTAGGGCATTGTCATTTAATATTTATTATCATAGCCCTTTCCCGAACGCCATATTTTCGACTGTCCCAATTCGAAAGAGGTTGCAGACGACATTTCAAAATGCGTAACGAGCAATATCTCCTTTTCCAAAAATGTTTTCCGAGTCGCCTGGATCAAAGCGGAAAAATGTCGTTATTGTTTGGGAATGGGTTATTACAAGTTATACAAAATACACATGCTATAATATAACGTTTCCATATGGAATTAGGTTATATTTGGAATGAGTATAGTTGTCGATTTCATCTTCCATTGTAGATCAATATGATACACAACATAAACATAACATAACATATTCTTTATTAGCATTAAACATTACATATTTATAATCATACAGATTTACATACACTTTTACATACAAATAGCGAAACATAATAAAAAGAAAAAAGTTTTACCAAAAGGAATAGTCCAGAAAATAGAAAATGAAATATATAAATAAAGATAGCCTGTTGTCGAGAACATCATCTTAGACCGTCAAGAAGCCTACAATATTCCAAACGTAAGACAAAGTATCGAAAATACTCTCTCCGATTCGACGTCGAAATTAGAAATAAAGCTTGCAAGGTGTAGCAACTGTTATGCCGGTGAAAGCGAAAGGTCCAAACCATTTGCACGCCGTTAAAATTCTCTCCTATAAATTAAGTGTTTGATAATTTCGACTCCCACGTCAAGAAATCTAATTTACCGTGCATTGCATTTCCGATGTACGCAAGATTCGCCTGTTTCCTTTCAACGCCGACCCTTTCTCACACTCGTCATGCAATACACATGTCTACAGCTTGTTGCTGAACTGTTATGACAAAGGTAGAATTAAGTTGTGATTAGTAGTATATGTATTTCTAGTCAGACGGTTTTGAACAAGATATGCGTGTCCGTTTACATTTTGTTGTTGTTATTTTCAAGTTATTTCTTTCTACGATTAGTTCAGATTTCTTGGGACAGGATAAGCTGTTTTTTAAACAGGAGGATGTTTAAAAGGGGAACAAAAACTATTTTATATGAACTGTAAGATTTTAAACCCTTTCCTTGGAACTTTTCAGAAATCTCGAGTATAGTTGTAAAGGAATCCATTCTGATTTACTGCAGATAAACACAGTTTAGGAAGCCCAAACCAACCCGTGTGTTCAGGATTTGGCGCAAATAAGTAGACAATTATCGCCGTTTATTATCGCGTTGCATCGGCAGATGTGAAGCGCCGGATCAGCTTTGTATCCCCCCGGAGAATAGAGTGAATCAGCCGGGATCAGGACATGTGGTTCGTTAGAACAAAGACATAATAAACAGTTTATTATGACTTTGGTGTTCCGGAAGAGACGACATGAACCTTAGAATGGTTCCTCTAACGACAATGCAGTCATCCCTGTCTTTAACGACGACATTATAATACTTTAATTCCATGAAGTTTTTTTCCAAACGGTTGATGCATGATTCGAGGGATATAAACAGCTCATGAAGGAGAATCCTCTAGATGGAATCCGAGTTCTGTCAAACGACGGTCTCTCTACTTAACGCGAGGAAAGTGGTCCAGGGGTAGAGCGCCGGCCTCCGAAGACTAGGGTCATTGGTTCGACTCCCGTGAGTAGCGGGTTCCGCCTTGCGACCATTTATTAATCCACATTCAGTGCAATTACTGGTTACGTATCCAGGAAGCAAAACCGAGAGTGATTAATCTTAGATATAGGAACTCGTTTCACAATCGGTGAAAACAGAATAAGTTTAAAGTTTAAACTAAACTTGATAAACCATAAAGTGGTCGCTTGATTAACGTCGGAGAGTTTATTTGGATATCTTAATCAGGGTTCGGTCATTTGCAAGCCGGGTATATTTTCTGCTGCACTTAAAGTTAAAAGCTATTTTTACCTGAGCTTCGATTGGAAATAGCCAGGAAAGGTGCAATAAAACAGAGTTATCACGGCTATCGGGCGAAAATGATACAAGCCACAACACGAGAAATTGGATTTCGAATTTCAAACTGGTGTTGTAAATCTCGACCTAGTTTGTCAGTATTGCACTTTCCTATCCTGCTGATTTAACATGCTTCACGACTAATGTATCCGTTGTCCTTAGACGATCCGTGTCTCTCCTTAGGTTAACATGGCGCATTGTAGATCCGGAATAACTCGCTACTGCATCACAAGTTGGTCTAAACCAATGTCTGCTCGTAAAGGGTTTTTATGTGTGATACAGTTGGTATCGATAAAAAAAGTGGTAGAGCAATTTATGGGCCATTTATCATGGTGGGTGATAAGGTAAATATTTGTAAAGTCTGTGATATAAACCATTTTAAAATGCAGTGTTGCAGTTGAAAGATTGAGAGCCTTTTTGTAGACCGGGATAAACGAAAACCAGCATTTTGGAAAGGGGGTAAACTGTTGGCGCGGATTAACGCTAACAATACGCACAAACACCAGCATTCAGACAATTGCATAGCTACTAGCGTGGAAAAACAATACTAATACGCACGAAAAGCTGCAACCTGGTATTTGGGCAAACTATTGGCAAGAATACACCCTTACCATCCGAACCAAAAAAAAGCATTTTGGCATTGAATTAAACTATTGGTGCGGATTAACTCTTTCATTACGCACACAAACCCTAATTCTGACACTGGGGTAAACTATAAGATTCTACTGGTTTTTTCTGAATAAATGACATCCGTATTAAGCCAGAAATTGTCTTATAGACCATAATCTAGTCTCCTTAACTAGTCCGCTTAGAGAAAAATAGATATTACTTATATTTAACATTGTTAGTGGTTGATGTTTTTGTGTTTACACACCGTCCTGGCGTCCATCACGGGGATGCAGGATAGCCGTCCTGAGAATGAGAGTTGGCGTGATCGAGTTTTGATCTGGTTAGGTTAACGGTGACAACGAAAAGAAAAGAAAATAACAAAAATAAAGAAAGCAGTGGGTTCTCCGACTAAGCTTGTGTAGTATTAACATCGTCAATATTGTTTCAAGCGACCATAGTAAAATTAGATAGAAAGTTTGAGACAGCTAACGGCTTTATACGCACACAGTTCCAGTAAGAACGTTCTGAATGACTCGCATCTTGTATTTAACAAGCCTTAGACTGAAAATCTGTTCACGTACTGATTAAGAGTGGTCGCTTAAAACAGGTTTTACGATAAAAAAAGCTTTAACATCATTAAGAACATAAATGTTTTAACGATATTAGGTAGAAACCATTGTGACAAAAGGATAACGTTTTAATTGCGAACAATGCCCCTTTCTCACAGTATTTCCGAATCATAATGTGACAAACGCGTGACTTACAGGGGGTTTGTTCAATACTGATGGAGGTGAGAAGTGTGTGATATTTCTAGTTTAACGCAGATACTTCGAGCTATGTCACCAAATAAACAGCCTCAAATCAAAGAACAAACGTTCAAGGGATTTCTTGCTTTGGTACATGTATTTCTTGAAGTCTTTTTTATAGTGCATTTAGTTATAGTTTAATGGGCTAGAACGATTCGTTGACAAAAACTGTGTCCACTGCCATTTTTTAATGTTGATGGATTCCAAAAAAATCATTTTCAGAAAGTCCCAAACCGCTCTCACGCCTTCATGACCATTTTGGATGTTGGTAGCAGAGATCACACTCTTATTGACGGTTTATTTGTTTCTGTTACTGACTTGTTGATTGAACACTTGAATTTAACAATAAATAACGTCTCCCTCAATATCAAAGTTACTTGTATGAAGATTGCCATTTAGTATGACGATGGGAGTTAACCTTGCACGCACATTGAGCCTTCAGAAGGGACATACATGTAACTGTGATAGTTATGCAATTAGTTGGCGGTTTGTGCTTGCCCTGTGCCCCGTCTGTGTATATAGCTACTGTCGTTCACCTATCTACGATAAATGGTCGAGTCCATCATTGAGCGGAAGTAGGTAGGTATAGGAAGTACTTTTTGGTTTAAACATATTTTAGTGTAAAATACTTTTTTTTAACAATTTGATTGGGACGGAAGCTCTAAACTTATTGATTCCCTCTCCTGAGTATGTTTTAGGTCATATAAAGGTATGCCAGTTTTAGGTAATAAAATAGGTAAAAACGGTACCTATTTTTAGACCAAACCATTCTGATGTGTATATGTTTACATGACATTATAGCTGTCGTTTACTGTTAAGCCCACTATCGGTTGTGTAAATGTTGAGATGAGGAAGTATGTGAATATCCATACACAAGTGCTCAACACCGTCTAGACGGGAGGAAATTAACCGCGTGTCACTCCGCCATGACACGTGGCAAAAGTAGTTCGTCAACATAGACCGGAAGTGGGAGCTATTGGAGATCAAACCCAAAATACACATTCTGTTAGACTCTTCCAGTATTGGTAGTATATCATGGGACTAGTTTCGCTTTAAAGTGTTATTGCTTTAAGATCAGAATTGTCCAGGTTTCCATTTTCCAATGGACATTCATGTCGGTGAAGTCAAGAGAGGCATATTTTGGTATATTTACTGGAGGGTCAATCAATAAAGCACTTATCAGTGAACTTTCACAATAAAACATAAGTTTAGATAATTATAAATAAGTTACGATAACAAGAAGGAATAACCAGCATTAATCAATGAGGTCATATTATATTTTAACGTAGCCTATGATAATGTTCACGATTCCAAGATAAGCACATTCCAGAACTGGTTAATAACATTTGTGCACTGCTATGGATGGACCCGGTCAGTAAAGAGAATCGGACCTTTAAGTTTTACACATTACACCATGGAAACCATTTATCATTTATAAATGTATTCAATACGAATGATTGGGTAAACATATGACAAAAAAAAAGAAGAAAAAGAAAAAAGAATGAAAAAAAAAAAACCACAAAAATATTTCTAAAAGTCTATGTTTCCACCACCACCACTATTACAACTCAAATCAAAGAATTCGATCTCCCGAGTTCATTACTCAACACCAGAAATACGTGTTTTCTGTAAACGTGTATTTCCTCGCCATTGTCACTGTGATTGCAGGAATGCAGAAGTCCTGATTATTGACCATTATGATCTAAATGATAAACTTATTTAAACGAAATTTAATTTTTATCACAACCTATCCTTTCACTTGAGTCTACTAATAGAGTGTATAACTCAACTTTATCTGAAATGATGATCTAAAAGATAAGGGCCCACTTGTACAGTTGTTTTTATGTTAATATCAATATCAAAACATTGGTCTAAAAGGTAAGGTTCCACCGAGATTTGAACTCGGATCGCAGGATTCAGAGTCCTGAGTGCTAACCATTACACCATGGAACCAGATGTTACTTTCGGAGCACACATCCATAAATGTATTCTACATCAATATGTTTATATTAATATCCAAACATGAGTCTAAAATGTAAGGCTCCACCGAGATTTGAACTCGGATCGCAGGATTCAAAGTCCTAAGTGCTAACCATTACACCATGGAACAAGCATATTTAGATACCTCTTTATTACCTGTGTTTATAAAATGACTAAATCATAAAGATAATGGTTCAAAATGTAAGGTTCCACCGAGATTCGTACAAAGGTCACTTGAATTCTAGCTTTGTGAGTTCATTATGTCACCAGGTATACAATAAACGTTTCCTTTATGCTTGTCTCGTAAGATGTTACTTGAATAAATCTAAAATTATCGCGATATCAACTTAAAGATTCCAACGAAAATTAAACACTGATATCAGGATCAGAGTCCTTGGACCTGAGGATTACCATAAATCATTCTCCGATTTGAGTCTACTATGATATGAGTTCGAAGTCCTAAGTGATAAACAATTAAACATTGCACCACGGACCTATATGTCTACACACAATATATTCCCCCATGCGTGCCAAACAATGTAATTTTGGTCTGAAGTTAAAAAGACCGTCTCACAGATATAGATTTTAACTTTTTAAAATAAATTTTTAGCCTGATTATTGACAGCTTTCCATCCCCGTGTATAACTGTGCAGAAAAGATATAGATCTTTTAAATTGCAGATATTGTAAACCGTTTAAACATATCAATATTGTAAACTACCATCTATTTTTAAAAAACCATTGTCACATTGTCTTCGGAAACATTCAGTCGCTCTTGTCAAGTGACGTTAGCAAGGTGCGCTAGAAGGAATTTATGCCTTTATTTATAAACCAGCTTTCCCATAGAAGCGCTGACAGGGGCAAATGCTAACTTCACATACATTACAAAATCATGGGGTTTCATCAACATAGTTGTAAAAAAATTGAAGACGGTCTTTGGTTTAGTGACCATAATTGCTAACATCAAATTTTTAACGTTCAAAGTCTCCCAGACCACAATTCTCTGAGTTAGTCCCTTTAATATCGACGTGACGTATTTATTGCATCGAATCTCATACTGCTAATACGATCTTGTGTTGGTTCCCACCTTACTATATCTATTTTTACCAATCATTCATCGCTGCACATCTGCACGCTGTCTTTTATGTACCGCACGAAATTCACAGAAAATGTTTCATGTCTAAAGAAGTAATTATTACGACTAATGCGAAAATGACGTGCACCGGTATGACGCAATCGTATCTACTCGGCAATCCCCGTAACAAGTCGGTAGATATACCTCGTAGGCAGTACATGAATACACCAGAAATCCTGGGGTAATTTGCCTTATTTCCGGCGGCTAACGCAAAATGCACACAGGCACTAAATATGTATTTAAATACACACAAATTGGTTATATATCACAATTTAATGTTTGTTTTTACCCTTTTCATTAAAGATGACCATATCAACACATCTTTGATTCATATTTTGTCAATCGTATCTACTCGGCAATCCCCGGCTTGTGCCGGGGATTTCCGAGTAGGTACGATTGCAAACGGGCATGCCCTTCGTTGCTGACCTACTTTCAAAAATGGCTCCCCATTGCCTCCGAGGTTATTTTAAGAAATGGCCGAGGTGTTCCGAATGCGGTATGACGGTTTGATGGACTCGGAACATCTCGGTCTTGAAAACATTCCGGCGGATAAAAAACGCGTTTAAGAAAAAATGTGCTGATGGTTCTGCTAATTGTCTCGTTTATTCTCGAGTTTGCGACGAATCTTTCCGTACTTTTGAGAAGTTTACGATCTTTCCTAGTACTACGGCACAATTATGTGTATACAACTTGTACTACGCTACCCTTGTACATCAAGACAATATTTAAAATGTGACTGCTTACTCCAACAGATATATGCTACTGGCGAAAAACTTCGACAGGAACTAAGCATATATCGAGTGTTCAATGCTAGACTATAGTAAGTGCTTCATAAACATGAAGCACTTGCTATAGTCTTGCTATGAACCCTCGATATGTAGAAATTCGATCTTCAGATACTAGCCGAACCACTTCACCTTATGATAAACCGAACGGGACGGGTATCGAACAGAGAAGTTCTGAACACAAGGCAAAAACACCAACATGTTGAAGTAGATTCTTAAACCGATAACTCCCTTCACATTTGGTTCAACGATGCATGCATGTCAAATACAAGCAAAGTAAAAGGACAAATCCCCCCATGCTGTTTTTGCAACTAAATTCCACTCGAAAAAGGATTTGTTTTACCCGATGATATAGGTGGATACTTCCGTACTTATTCTTTCCCCAAGGTCTATATAATACCAACAGTGTAAAGACATCTTTACTTATCAAATGCATGTATCATAATTATTTACCTCTCGACGTCGTCTGATTAATTCTAATTTTCACTAAGAGGTTGTTTACGAAAGCATTTTATTTTTCAGTACATTAACGTCAGAGCATCGCAACCTAGTCCTACAAAACAGAGGTATCATGGATGTCTTTAGGTAAATGATAATTGAAACTTTAAATAACTAAACGAAATCGTTGTGGATCTATTCCTCTCGATGGTTATCCTTTATGGGGTGTCAAAGGCGTATTTATGGACAATGTAAAGCTCAAGACTTCTTCAAGATGAACAGAACAATGTAACACCTCGGATGGAAAAGAAACCTTGAGCCATAACCTAAGATAGAGGATGGCAGTTCTCGTCTATTGACAAATGATATAAGCATCAAACTACTTGTCTTGGTCAGTTTTTTCTTTTATTGAAATGGAATGGTTCTTCCAGTTTTCATTTCTTGATACAACGAATCGGTTGTTTTACCGCTTTCACCCATTACCAAACAATAACGACATTAAACCACTTTGATGCAGACAACTCTGGAAAACATTGTGAGAAAAGGAGAAATTACAAGCAATTTCTCCTTTTCTCACAACGTTTTCTGCGCCTCCAGAAGATCATTTTCTAATTTCATCACATTTTGAAATGTCGCCTGCAAACTCTTTCAAGTTATGACAATCGAAAATATGGTGTTTGGGAAAGGGTTAAGAGTATATCAGTCACATCGCAGCGATTAGTACATCTATCAATGTTCCTGGTACTTCATCCTCCTGCAGTAGGACAGTGTGTCTGAGCCGCCGAGTCTTGAGCTAATGACCGCTGTATTACAAGGCGGACACGCTATGGACTTGGCTGATCAAGATGTACTGTTATTTGTTGAAGGTGTACGAAAAAGAGCGTCAATGAAGTTTTTTTTTTTTTTTTTTTTTAAAGTTTCAACATTTTATTTCCTATAATACTACATAGAGTAAAGATAAAGCAAAATAACAGACATTCTGAATGTGTTTCGATACTACAATTTGCGGGTAAAGCATACACACATACGCTTATTCAATAGAAATGACGAAACTATTAAGGAATCTAAGTATTTAACCGAGAATCCGCATTTTTTTGCCACTTCCAAGCTATATCATACCTTTTAAGGGAATCATACTGCCTTAATTATATCATTCTGGAAACCGAATATATCCAGGTGGATACATTTAGTCTCCAAAAGTGTAAAATCCTAGAGATTTGAAAAAATCAAAATGTATTTAAATGCGCGTTTTGATTGTTAAACTAAAGCCATAACGAAGCAAATTTGATAAACCCAAAGTTCAATAAATTGTTGAAGTAAATAGTGTACATATGAGTCAGTACTTACTAACAGTGCTAAGTAATCCAATATCGCCACGCGTTACAACAACTTCTCATCTAGATTTGATGCAATGGGCCATCGGTGGGTTAATAGTTACATGAAATGTCTCCTGATGCATCGCTTTAGTAAAACAAGTGGGTATTTATGAAGAAACGGAGTTTGTTCTTTTTATCTAACACATAAAACGTTCTTTGAGAATGGGATTTCGGCTTTCGTCAGAATCGATCATAAGATACTTACTTAATACTTAACTTAGCGTCCTTGGAAAAAAAACTATTTACGATATCTATTTGTTAATTGTAGACAACAGTATCTATCAAAATGGAAATACAATTCAGCGTTTCTACTTCTGGTTTAAGCGATTTGCATCGTACTTTGTATCTGTTAAAAGAGATTAGTTTTCCGATGCTTTACATTTTAGTATTTGTTTGTAAGGGATAACATAATTTTTAGGTCATGCGTCTGTAACAATCCTTTTTAAACGTGTTTCCTCTCTACTTGCCCAAGGGAAATGTCAATGGGGTAATAGGGTTCCTGCAATTAACGCATAAATGCAGTGTTTCTGTAAGTTATGCGTTGCAGCTGTGTACAAGGTATATCCGATGGGTAAGATTGGGTTAACTCTTTACTAGATAATGATGGGGTTTTAGCTTGCATAGAACATCCTCTTCTACACCCAACAGGACGTCCATGTTGTCGTCTGCAGAGTTTTGAAACTGAGACAAAGTGTATTGTTTGCTAATTAATGGATGTATTGCCAGAGTTGGTGACCCTGTGCGACCATCAGTTATTTACCAATGGACAATGGAACAATAAGGTCTAGATATAGAATAGATTGGTCTTGTGTCGTGGAAAAGTGCAGGCTCGGATGAGCCAACTTGAATCATTTTCGCACCGATGCAAGATTGTGTAAACAAATGAATCGCTTCAACGCAAAAAAGAGCCAATATCAACGCAAAAAAGAACCACTTTCAACACAAAAAAGAACCACTTTCAACGCAAAAAAGATCCACTTTCAACGCAAAAAAGATCCACTTTCAACGCAAAATGAACCACTTTCAACGCAAAAAGAACCACTTTCAACGCAAAAAAGATCCACTTTCAACGCAAAAAGAATCACTTTCAACGCAAAACAGATCCACTTTCAACGCAAAAAGAACCACTTTCAACGCAAAAAGAACCACTTTCAACGCAAAACAGATTCACTTTCAAAGCAAAAAAGAACCACTTTCAACACAAAAATGAACCACTTTCAACGCAAAAATGAACCACTTTCAATGCAAAACAGATCCACTTTCAACGCAAAAAGAACCACTTTCAATGCAAAACAGATCCACTTTCAACGCAAAAAGAATCACTTTCAACGCAAAAAGAACCACTTTCAACGCAAAACAGATTCACTTTCAACGCAAAAAAGAACCACTTTCAACACAAAAATTAACCACTTTCAACGCAAAAAGAACCACTTTCAATGCAAAACAGATTCACTTTCAACGCAAAAAAGAACCACTTTCAACACAAAAATGAACCACTTTCAACGCAAAAATGAACCACTTTCAATGCAAAACAGATCCACTTTCAACGCAAAAAACCCCACTTCAATGCAAAACAGATCCACTTTCAACGCAAAAAGAATCACTTTCAACGCAAAAAAGATCCACTTTCAATGCAAAACAGATTCACTTTCAACGCAAAAAAAGAACCAATTTCAATGCAAAAAGAATCACTAAACGCAAAACAGATTCACTTTCAACGCAAAAAAGAACCACTTTCAACACAAAAATGAACCACTTTCAACACAAAAATGAACCACTTTCAACGCAAAAATGAACCACTTTCAACGCAAAAATGAATCACTTTCCACGCAAGAAAACCCCCCACTTTCAACACAATTCAAGGTTGAATACACCAGTCAGTTAATCTGTTCAAACGTCTTGATACTTTCTCCGCATTGTATCAAACTAAAATATTGGAGATCTATTCAACTATACGTTGTTGGCCAGGGAAACATGACATTCCAAACGACACCAGAAAAAGAAAAGATATCTAACTAACATGAAATTGAAATTAACCTCATTTTATTAACCCTTTTCCAAACGCCAAATTTTAGACTGTCCCAAATTGAAAGAGTTTGCTGAGGACATTTGAAAATGTGATGAAATTGGAAAATGATCTTCTGAAGGGCCGGAAACTATATGGGAAAAGGAAAACATTCTCCTTTTCCCACAATGTTTTCCAGAGTCATCTTCAACAAGGAGGTTAAATGTCGTTATTGTTTGGTCTCGGATTTAACTTTCTCAAATTGAGAGGTTTCACATCTTTACATCCCCTTGAACATGACCAAGCCTGGTGGTCAATTGACCATTCCATGCATCCTGGTGTTTCTTTATCGGTATTACAAAGCGAGTGAGTTGGGAAGGAAGGGTTGTATTGCGTTAGGACTTAAAAAGTAATACCCCACAATCTAATATGTCAAATAAAACGTATGCAAGCGTACTAAATCAAAATTCAAATCATTTTTATCAGTCAGTTGCAGATAAATGTGCACTTAATGAGTCCACGTCATGCAAACGAACGGTTATCAAACATTCTGTGGTGAAATGACGCATATGACGAGCTACAAAGACATTATGTTAAGGTATATTACAGTCAGTTTATAAAGATTTTCGTAAGGAGATATGATTATGATCAGGTGTCCGAATATAACGCAACGTATCAGCCTGGGTGAATTATCACCCGTACTGTCTGATCGTTAGCGACAATCCCCGCATGTTCACGATGAGCGCTTTTCGGCTGCCGCAGTCGGGCGTTAAACCTGACCCGACGCTTTTGCTTTTCAATTGCTTATCGACCAGAGCCGAGCAACCCCGATTGCATTGGACTCCGGTCTTTAATCGAACAAAACGGAATTTATTTGGGTAAACATTGCAATCAAGCGTTCGTTAAACGAAAACAAACATACCCCCAAAATGGCGATTATACATATTGGTTTTGTCTGCACTCGATTCACCTGGTTTGTTCTCAATACCGAAAATGGACATGTTTGCTCGGCATGTTATTACACGTGCATTCGTAACAAATATTTGATTGCGAGCGTTTTCTTTTTATCAATGTTATACAAATTAGACAGCCAATAATTTATTTTGCGATGCACACGTACAAATAAAGGACGAATTGACCTACATCATGTCACACATTCAATGGCATTAGCAGCTGACCATTACTCCTCAGTGTTTATAACTATCCGGGAATCTGCAGTTTAACCGTGATTATTCTTCATGTTAGATAAACCTTGTGAAACAACAGTTTATTTCACATATATTTTGTTCAGCATATTTCTACTTACAGGATTAAGTTTTAATTCATTTATTTTACATCGGTTGTGACGAAAGCTTGGAGCTTAGTGAATTCACTCTCGATGACTGCTTCCTAGATACTACACCAGGGGCCCGTTTTACTAAACAACTTACGGAAAATGTTTGCGTAAGTCATAATTGATTAACATGGATGATATCTTCAATGAAAGTACAATATTGCAATGCAACACGTCATTGGAAGCGTCTCGGAGAGACGATTCCAATGATGTGTTACTTTGCAATATTGCTTGGCCAAATATTGAAATAAAAGGACTTGTTGTTTTAGACTTACGCAAATCTTAAGCGTAAACTGTTTAGTAAAACGGGCCCCAGTACTCGCACCGATTTGTGGGGCAGTCCCGGCAATTCTAACCTCGTCTGACGGGGATCGAACCCGGTATCCTCGGTACAAGAAACCGACGCTCTACCATTGCAGCAATGTCGCCCACAAGAGTTGAAAATTACTTGCTGAGCCATAAAGTGAATGATATACATCTGACAAATCTGCACGCAGACTAGTTTTGAATGGTTGCATAGCTACAGTACATTTTTGCTTATTTCTTTTCGATTCAATATTGACACCAACCAAATCCACGAACTTACAGAACGTGCTACACTTGACCCTTAACCCTTTACTAAACGCCAACGTTTCGACTGTCCCAAATTGAAAACGATTGCAGACAACATTTCAAAATGTGATGAAATTGAAAAATATCTATCAGATAGAGCAGAAAACATTGTGGGAAAAGGAGAAATGGCTCTCAGTGAGCAATTTCTCCTTTTCCCACAATGTTTTCCAGAAACGTCTGTTACAAAGTGGTTAAATTTCGTCATTGTTTGGCAATCAGTTGAAACAGGGCTGCGGTTTCATTCTATTTAGAGAGTATCAAGTATGTGATTTATAACAAAAAGCCGTATTACTTTTCGGTTTCTATATGGATAATCCAATTAATGACGTTGATATTGCTTTGATCTATTTAACATGGTTTTACAGAAGATGAATGGCCCAGATATGATAAACATTGTACGTTACACACTTATAAAAAACATTTCAATTCGATTAAAATATCAACCAACATTACAGTAGCCTGTCAATTATTACAATTTAGTTTGATTGTTTGTATGGTTTTAACGGCATGTCAACAATGTTTCTGTTATGTTACGGCTTCCCCGGATCCAATAGTATTAGGTTAGGGCTCTGAAGTGACTAGTCAAAATGTCACACCCACGAAACCAGTGGTGTATGTGGGGCTCGAACTCTCGAGTTCTATGTCCGCCTACTTAACCAACGAGCCACGCAAGACCCTGCAATTTAGTAAAATGCCCTTAAGAACACAGGGTAGGAGTAAATACTTCATAGCTAATTTCGATTTTTCTTTTTCACTAGCACAGAGTTATGGCCATGTATGCCAGGAATATGGAAAGATAGAGTGTAACATAACTGAAATACCAATAAAATACACAACAACCAACCTGTGGGTTTCCAGATTTTGGTATATTTGTATAATATGACAATTTGTATAAAAACATAATAGACAGTTCGCGCAGCATAATCCGAGCCAAACCTTCCTAACTGAATTTTATGTGTCTTAGTATAATAGCAAATGAAGAATTTCCGTAGCTAGTTTGAATTCTACACACATTGACCCTGTACGCCGACGTCAATCTGAACACATCGGGTTTATCCAATGAAAACACCTCTGAAATAATAGGGATGACGCCATATTGTTTCCTGCGAGAATGACGTCACTTTACTTTCGTTTTAAGAATAGATCTTAAATGCAAAATCTAAAAAGTCGTTTAATTTGATTATAGGCACAAATTTATATGTTATTAATTATGATTTCGCCATTTCTTATGAGGTACCGATAAAAAATGATTTAAAAGGATGGCCAACACGTCCATGTACATTAAAATACTTAATGTGGACCCTGTGAAAATGTGATATAAGCCGGGGCCGATTTACCCGAAAAATTGAAACCCTACACTTATATCCGAGGTGTATTTCACAGCTCACGAAAATATCCGAGTAGTTCCGATTGCGCCGACGTTGGCCGGAAGAAGACCTTTGCATGCATCGTACATATACATGTAATACAGTCGTGGTAAATCCTTATAACGTCACGTTTGGGACAATGACAACGCTGATTCCGGTCAACATCTAATGAAGATATAGAACGTTCATCAACATGATTAACGTGAGTGTAATAATAGACATAGTGTTACTGTGACCATACATGAGATAGTTAGCGCTGATACTAGATAATGTTGAAAATATTTATCCTTGTTAGAATCGTGGCTCTGACCTGTCCTATTATACAGATCTTGATAGGCACATCTCGATCCTCAACTATCCGTGATAAAGTAGAAGTGAACATTCATGGATTACTACTACAAGTTCACGGGTACCTTTCCGGTTTAGTGTACCGTTTTACTAAACGACCAACGGACAATATTCGCGTACGTCAAAAACGATGTACAGGTATATTATCCTCAATAAAAATACAATACTGCAATGTCAAACATCATTGGAAGCGTCTCGGAGAGACGATTCCAATGATGAGTTCCTTTACAATTTTGCTAGCAAAATATTAAAAGGATGAGGGATTGTTGGTTTGAACTTGTGCAACTCTTTAGTATAATCTTTTTTAGTAAAACGGTACCCAACTACATTCTGGACAAACCCTCATTAAACACATAGCAAAACTGTCTGATCGCCAATCCTACATTTATAAGTTAGGTCAGTGTCGTTAGGCAATAGATGATAGGGCTATAAAACTTCGGTTTCACTTCCTATCACCGCCTGATCGCCATTCCTACATGTATAAGTTAGGTCAGTGTCGTTAGGCAATAGATGACAGGGCTATAATCTTCGGTTTTCACTTCCCATCTCCGAATGATCGCTAATTCTACATGTATAAGTTAGGTCAGTGTCGTTAGGCAATAGATGATAGGGCTATAAACTTCGGTTTTCACTTCCTATCTCCGACTGATCGCTAATTCTACATGTATAAGTTAGGTCAGTCTCGTTAGGCAATAGATGATAGGGCTATAAACTTCGGTTTTCACTTCCTATCACCGACTGATCGCCAATCCTACATGTATAAGTTAGGTCAGTGTCGTTAGGCAATAAATGATGGGGCTATAAACTTCGGTTTTCACTTCCCATCTCCGACTGATCCCCAATACTACATGTATTTGTTAGGTCAGTGTCGTCAGGCAATAGATGATAGGGCTATAAACTTCGGTTTTCACTTCCTATCACCGACTGTTCGCCAATCCTACATGTATAAGTTAGGTCAGTGTCGTTAGGCAATAGATGATGGGGCTATAAACTTCGGTTTTCACTTCCCATCTCCGACTGATCCCCAATACTACATGTATTTGTTAGGTCAGTCTCGTTAGGCAATAGATGATAGGGCTATAGACTTCGGTTTTCACTTCCTTTTACCGATTGATCACCATTCCTACATGTATTAGTTAGGTCAGTCTCGTTAGGCAATAGATGATAGGGCTATAAACTTCGGTTTTCACTTCCCATCTCCGACTGATCCCCAATACTACATGTATAAGTTAGGTCAGTCTCGTTAGGCAATAGATGATAGGGCTATAAACTTCGGTTTTCACTTCCTATCACCGACTGATCGCCAATCTTACATGTATAAGTTAGGTCAGTCTCGTTAGGCAATAGATGATAGGGCTATAGACTTCGGTTTTCACTTCCTTTTACCGATTGATCACCATTCCTACATGTATTAGTTAGGTCAGTCTCGTTAGGCAATAGATGATAGGGCTATAGACTTCGGTTTTCACTTCCTTTTACCGATTGATCACCATTCCTACATGTATTAGTTAGGTCAGTCTCGTTAGGCAATAGATGATAGGGCTATAGACTTCGGTTTTCACTTCCCATCTCCGACTGATCGCCTATTCTATATGTATAAGTTAGGTCAGTGTCGTTAGGCAATAGATAATAGGGCTATAAACTTCGGTTTTCACTTCCCATCTCCGACTGATCGCCTATTCTATATGTATAAGTTAGGTCAGTGTCGTTAGGCAATAGATGATAGGGCTATAAACTTCGGTTTTCACTTCCTATCACCGACTGATCGCCAATCCTACATGTATAAGTTAGGTCAGTCTCGTTAGGCAATAGATGATGGGGCTATAAACTTCGGTTTTCACTTCCCATCTCCGACTGATCCCCAATACTACATGTATTTGTTAGGTCAGTGTCGTTAGGCAATAGATAATAGGGCTATAAACTTCGGTTTTCACTTCCTTTTACCGATTGATCACCATTCCTACATGTATTAGTTAGGTCAGTGTCGTTAGGCAATAGATGATGGGGCTATAAACTTCGGTTTTCACTTCCTATCTCCGAATGATCGCCTATTCTATATGTATAAGTTAGGTCAGTGTCGTTAGGCAATAGATGATAGGGCTATAGACTTCGGTTTTCACTTCCCATCTCCGGCTGATCGCCTATTCTACATGTATAAGTTAGGTCAGTGTCGTTAGGCAATAGATAATAGGGCTATAGACTTCGGTTTTCACTTCCCATCTCCGACTGATCGCCTATTCTATATGTATAAGTTAGGTCAGTGTCGTTAGGCAATACATGATAGGGCTATAAACTTCGGTTTTCACTTCCCATCTCCGACTGATCGCCTTTTCTATATGTATAAGTTAGGTCAGTGTCGTTAGGCAATAGATGATAGGGCTATAAACTTCGGTTTTCACTTCCTATCACCGACTGATCGCCAATCTTACATGTATAAGTTAGGTCAGTCTCGTTAGGCAATACATGATAGGGCTATAAACTTCGGTTTTCACTTCCCATCTCCGACTGATCGCCTATTCTATATGTATAAGTTAGGTCAGTGTCGTTAGGCAATACATGATAGGGCTATAAACTTCGGTTTTCACTTCCCATCTCCGACTGATCGCCTTTTCTATATGTATAAGTTAGGTCAGTGTCGTTAGGCAATAGATGATAGGGCTATAAACTTCGGTTTTCACTTCCTATCACCGACTGATCGCCAATCTTACATGTATAAGTTAGGTCAGTCTCGTTAGGCAATACATGATAGGGCTATAAACTTCGGTTTTCACTTCCCATCTCCGACTGATCGCCTATTCTATATGTATAAGTTAGGTCAGTGTCGTTAGGCAATAGATGATAGGGCTATAAACTTCGGTTTTCACTTCCTATCACCGACTGATCGCCAATCCTACATGTATTAGTTAGGTCAGTGTCGTTAGGCAATAGATGATAGGGCTATAGACTTCGGTTTTCACTTCCTTTCACCGATTGATCACCATTCCTACATGTATTAGTTAGGTCAGTGTCGTTAGGCAATACATGATAGGGCTATAAAACTTCGGTTTTCACTTCCTATCACCACCCGCCTTATAAATCACTGCGGAGTCACATCAGAACGACCCTGGACTTTATCGGAGATGTATGAAAAGAGCTGTTTTCTATAGATTTGATTAACGGCGGCACAACCACGTGTAAACCTTGCTTGGGGTCAGTGGGGCAAACATTCTAAAACTGGTTAGTCCGGCGAAAAATACGCTGTTTAACCCTTACTAAACGCAAAATTTTCGACTGTCTCAAACTGAAAGAGTTTTCAACCGACAGTTCAAAAGGTGATGAAATTAAAAAGTAATCTCCTGATAGAGTAGAAAACATTATGGGGAAAGGAGAATTTGCTCGTTAAGAGTAATTTCTCCTTTTCCCACAATGTTTTCCAGAGCCGCCTGCAACAAACTCATTAAATGTCGCCATTGTTTGGTAATGGGTTAATGACTGGTGATTTGATTTAACAGCATTCAATAACATAATAAGCATGGTTTTCGTTGCAGAATGTTACACATCCAAATTGACTTTACTTTTCGGTTTCTTGCCTTGTAATAATCATTTCAGTCATTAAGCGATACCAGTTTACCTACTGATCTTTCCATTGCATCCTATACGCTATGACAGACTACATTTCTGAAGGACATTCGCAGCGAAACAATACCCGTGGGTAGGGAGAACAGAAATGATAACATGGTCCGAATAGAGACACCCCATCATCATTTGCGTTTGTCGCAATGCCCTTTTGTTTAAAACTAAAGGAAACCAAATATTACCCATGTATATTGTATTTCTGGCACAAATTTGGTTACGAAGTTCCATCATGAGTCCGAAATAATGAACTTTTAAACATGTTCTCCCCTAAAATTCAAAGATGACTCCTCGTTTCCAATCTAAGTTCCGTACATCAGAAGGCATTCTTTCTAGAGGGCCTATTGATGAGCTCTAGTTCTCCGGGTTTCTGTATATGCAGAAAGGTCATCGGATCTCAGATCGTTTGAAAATTAGTACTTTATTTATTCTTATTATACACAAAACGAGACAAGTGATCAATTTCTAGAATTTACCACATATATCGAAATGAATTGATAATGGTCGATAGGTCAGCGTCTGTCATCAGGCACGATTTATTCGAATTCGCACCTGCAAATACCTGTCAACACATGCACCTTTTCGCACGTCCCTTATCCAATCATGATAAACGTTGTTGGGTTTGATATATACGGGTGATTGAGCGAGTTTTACCGACATGCACCGCGCGTGTATAAAACCGGACGTGCGACAACTGCGTCAAATGCTAGTGTATACAGTATACATACAAGCCTACCAAATACACGCTTAGTTGATGGTGGGTAAAGATATCTCTTGATGAATTTTGCCGAGTATTATTGGAAATATATACTGCAATCTAAGTTAAAGACCAATGATTCACCGACTGCTGTTTTAGACTGGAATGGGGTCAAACATCGACTTATTAGATGTTACGGGTATAGTAGCCTTATCCCTTTCCCAAACAATAACGACATTTGACTACTTTGTTGCAGACGACTTTAGAAAACATTGTGGGAAAAGGGGAAATTGCTCGTGACGAGCAATTTCTCCTTTTCCCACAATATTTTCTGACCTATTGGACGATTATTTTCCAATTTCATCACATTTCGAAATGTCGTCTGCAAACTCTTTCAATTTGGGACAGTCGAATATTTGTCGTTTGGTAAAGGGTTATGCAACGCACGTTTTCCGGTGTGACGGGTTATAGTTGCAACACCTCCCACGATTGTTAACCCAAATGAAATATGAAGTAATCATTCGAAAGTGAAATATTTTCTTTTTTGAGTTGTTGATTAATTTTCTTCGAGTAGCAGTTTGAACCACTGCAAAAGTAAAATGTCATGCGGGCAATTAATCAAGTTGAAGAGTATATTAATATTTCGGTATCGTGAAATAAAAGGCACACGTTTCCACTTTGTCTGAATTGTCTACCATCTGTCAGGTTTCAAACGGGAAAGAAAATCATTCGAGATCCACGTACCATGCCGTTTGAGGTAGAACGCATAATATCAATTTAAATAAAAAACCCAACAATAAACATAATTTCAGTCATATTTCGGAACAGTACTATAGATATAAATGGATATCTATTTAAAATCGTTGTGCCCGATAAACAAGGTCTGGTCAGAACCCTCGATCTTTGATGGTATAATTGCTGGTGTTATGCAGATAAGCACCCTATCAAAAATACTTCAACTTAGGTATACAAATAACCTCCAAAGCTTGACGACTTGCCGAAACAGTTCAACACCGGAAATGCGACTGGCTAACACGATTAAAGTTACAAAAAGAAACAAGGGTACGTATTTAACTGTCGCACATATTGGGTGTGACAGAACGTACCCGGGACTGCAAGAAACTAGTGATGTTCCCTATCATTAGTTTATGTATCTTAATAACTCAAAAATTTAAACGTGGAATTCACATTTTATAAAGTATCCTTAGAGAAGGTTTTAGTGGTGAGATTTTGTCTTCTGTTACCGTCAATGTAACGCATATGGTGCTTAAGGGAAGCACACGCATACTCTAGATATCTAGTACACTCTGCCTTTCCTCTCGTACGACATTATAATACAGCATCAGAAGATGCGACATAACCGATTAAAACCATACATCTGTAGTCGAGGCAGTCAGGAAAACCCCCAAAGTTTCTCGAGTCAGGAATCAAACTTTCACTTAGAGGACCGACGATAAAGACTCTGATCACTCAACCTCGGAGTCCACTCTCGTATAAAGTTTGACAGTTTACCTGTTCGGGCTTCCAACATTTCCTCACCATTGATTTTACTGTCAGATACTACCTTCAAACCCATTAACCGTCTTATATCATTTGCTGGGTGTGTTAACAAGAAACTGCTTGACTGAATGAAACGCAGCTTAAACATTACAAGAAAACGAATGGCATGCGTTAGTCATTCTGCATTGCAACGGAATCTTAATGAATTCTGCTATGGAGGGATGTGAAGTCTATAAGAAAGGAGGACTTAACCCATTACCAAACAATAACGATATTTGACCAGTTTTGTGTAGACGACTCTGGAAAACATTGTGGGAAATGAGAAATTGCTCTTAACGAGCAATTTCCCCCTTTCTCGCAATGTTTTCTTCCCTATCAGAATATTATTTTTCAATTTCATCACATTTTGAAATGTCGTCTGCAAATTCTTCCATTTTGGAATAGTCGGAAATTCAACGTTTGGTAAAGGGGTAAGCATTTCGACGGACTGGCCCGTATCTTGACTTTTACAAGAACCTTTATAATTCCTGCTTGCTTGTTACAATTACACGTTTGGGATTTCTTTGGATATTATAAACATGTGTCGCTAAACATAATAGGTGATCAGAAAACATTAAGGTTAAACTTATTTATTTTACAACGATTGTGACGGAAGCTAGAAGCTTTCTTAACTCGCTCGCGATGACCGCCTCCTAGATACTTCACCAGTACTCGCGCCGATTTGTGGGTTAGTCCCGGCATCTTTCACCTCGCTAACGGGGATACAAACCCGGAACCCTCGGTACAAGAGGCCGACGCTCTACCGCTGTACCGCTGTCGCCCATATAAGTTTACCCGGGCAGACGCATTCAAGCACGTAGGGAACGCTGGGAAATAACTGAATCATTGCTGAAACGTCGCATTTCTATACATGGGGTTGTAACAACCGGAATTGCAATAAAAACCAGTTTAGCAATAACCATTAGCAAACTGATTTTTATTACAATTCCGGTTGGCATGTTCAACCAGTTTCGCAATAACCGGAATTGCAATAAAAATTTAAAGTTTGGCCAAATGCTAACGTATCACTTAAATTTGATTTAGAGATGATGCGTTGTTGTTTGTAGGTTATTATTGCAATTCCGGTTGTTACAATAGGGGTCGTAATAAAGGACTACATACATACTGTCGCTTGACCTCTAGATATTCCCCACACTGCATTCTCTTAAATCATACATCTTGTGAAGCAGAACATCGGAGACAAGAATAAACAAAGCAGGCGACGATATTTGTATTGTAGAGTGCTGTTTGCACGAACAACACAGTACGGCTCTAAAGAAAAGCAGGTACAAGTCATAACAAAAGAAGGCATATAAAGACGAAATGGACGGGTAACAAATTATAAGGAAGACGTAAAATGTGTGTTTGACTTATATTTAATTTCTTGTTCATGATTTAACATTGATAAATTTAAACGATACGTATGTCACTAGTTATAACGAGAGATTATGCATAAATAATCGGATTCTAGAGAACCACGTGATCAGAGTCAATGAAGTATGCAACTCATCAATAACCACATATCTCCGGAATGAGTCATCATGAAGGTGTAAAGCTTAGAATGCTGGATAATTTGCTAAAAAATATATTCTTTTGTCGTTTGCTTTCGAAAATTTTAAATTTCTGTTAATTTTAATTAGGTAAGATTCTCGATGTAGCAAATAGGTTAGATCACAGACAGCCGCCAATTTACTTGGCGGCTGGTCTGGATATAACCTGTTTGCATAAAGCATGAAGTCGATTCCAGAACTAAAAGGATTAACGCCCACAATTTCTGCTGAATCGCAACACTCGAAGGCCTGATTCTAGATTGACAATACAATATTTGGTAACCATACATAAAGGGCGTGTTATAAGGCGACACCCATTGATGCATACTACCTCGGTTTGACATAATTGTCACTAAAGACTTTAAAAACCATTGTGACAAAAGAAAAGATTGTCCATGATAAGCAATTTATTGTTTTGTCACATTGGTCTAGAATCAACACCATAAATGATATGTGTTTTCTTTCCTTTCGTATTTTGTTTATTCTTGTATAATTGTTTTATGCCGATTGGACCGGTCACAAATTCCCAAACAAATAAAAAGAATCGGGCCAATTCATACTTTGAGGCTTTACCCTTTTCCCCTAAAATATTCCGGAGATAGGAGGAAGCATACCAGTGTAATTTGCATATAGCTCAAACAACCTTCATGTTAATGTTGCAAATTAAGGATCAGAGTTTACAGTTATTGCAAAGGCATCACGATAGGAGTCTTTTTTAGTTGATCCTAGATGTCCATCCACGCATGGGTAAGCCTGATTAGACCGCGTCGCTGTTTTAAATATACGTCAGCAAGCGAAGTTTAGTCCCAATCATGCTAGACGCATCTACTCAAAGAGATCATGGTGGGTACTGTCGAGTTTCCCGAACAATGATTATGTTGTTTTCCAAAATTGAAAGAAACCACAGACGCCAGTTGCAACCGTGAATTTAATAATGTACATGTATGAATGGAAATAAGAGTCCATAATTTATCCTTTTCCGACACTATTCGAAAAATCGTCTTCGATCGAAAAATAACGTCTAGGAGATGTTTTGGTAAATGGCGTCTGATCGGTAATTCTACATAGTAATCAGAAATAAATGGTGTTTGATCAGAAGGCATTTTGTCCGCGATAACATGTCAACATAAATATGAATTACAATAATGAGCTAATGACTATAATATATACATAACATAACATAACATATATATAGGTCTACAGAGGTGTTTAATGGTGGAATACCCATTATCCGCCATATTGAATTCATTCATACATCGGATTGATTCGGTATACATCGGTCGGTGACGGAACTATTCTCTTGACACAGAACAGTTCCGGCTCCAAACGAAGTATTCCGAGAACGACCGAAGTAATCCGACGAAAGAATTAGTTTTAGAATGGGGCAGTATGGGTATTCTACCTTAATGGTACCAGGCGTCCATTTACGAGGGGAATATTCCATATCGTGCTTACTGCTTTGTTTCTTTTTAACCCTTTGATATAAAAACTCATTAGAGATGCACTTTTGACGATATGCCTATACGTATAAACATTAAAGATTCAGGGTTGTTGAAAGAATGCAAGCACAGGACTCTAACCAACCTCTTATTGGAACCTCTGTCGGTGTCATAGAAACGCCTGATGATGTCAAAGTCACGTGGATGGAGTTGTCATGACAATGATTACTAAATGAAATACAAAATAGTTTAATGAAAAAGGTCTGATTCTCTACGCAATGACGGGTTCATATATCTGTTGTATTAACTATTCAATATATCTCAGTATGTACATAAATCGTTCTAACAATTCGGATAAGGCAATGATTGTGTTCCATTCTCCAATAACAAACGCTACACGTGATCAAACAGATTCACAACCAATTGTAACTGTAACATGTTTGGGCATTGATTAAAGAATCTAAAACAATCCAATGTTTTGTCAGGTTAAAGCATGTTATTCTTCAAATAGGACTATTAGCCAGTCTATTTGTTTGTCTTTATTTCTCCTATTGCTTTAGAAATATTTACTTTACAAAGGGTACGGCTATTGGATGATACTTCACGGTGATGAATACCATTTTATACCTATCAGAAAATGAGCAACACTTGTACGAATGCTATTTCTATATTCAATGACTTTACCAAATACTACCTACATGGGCGAAAAGAAATATCCCGAAGGAATGTACAGTGTATGTATTACCGAAGTTTTCTTTAAAAAGTAACGAGGAAAGAATGCCATTTATAACAAAGTGTTCATTTCACCAATGACCTTACATACAGAAACAGAGACAAGAGACGCCACATGACGGCAATAACAATATTACATTTAACTAATTGATGAGCTCCTGTATTTAGTTTTCCAATCATGTTAGACATTGAATTTATCGTATATCAGTACCTGAGAATCTTATAAGGATTGAACATCGCACCGAGGGGTCCTGAGTCAAACATGTAGCTTAGTGCAATGTTAGCCAACAACAAGTATTATAAAAAGCCATCAAAATGCCTTAATCGTTTTATGAAATTATTGTTTTGTTAAGATATTTAGAGTCGTATAAAGTAACACGACATAAACATTAACCCATGACAGAAATTTAACAGGTACCCGTGATGATTTATATAACTCATCTGGTTCTTTAAACTGCAACTGTCAATATTAGCTCACGTCGCCGATTTAATTGTTACGTTATGTTGACATGTGCATTTGTAATGTATCGTGCAGTTTAGCTATTCCCGTGTGCAAGAATAACATACGTCTGGAGTTGTATTCATACCATTTTATTACGGCTCAAACGAAGACAGACCATAAATCTTTCAGGTAGACTATGCTTAAATATCATGGTTTTCAAGGAATTCTTGTTGTCCGGAACCTTTCTAGTAGTAAGGGATTTCCATGAGTAACTGTTGCATTACTATAACTACTTTAAACCATTACTCCGCAATGATTTATTGTCATACGTCATTAAGTTCGGGTGTGAAAACAATAAAAATGAAGCTAAAGTCATACTTATCTCAACAAATAATCTAACGAATTAAGAAAGGCACATGTTCTATAAATGGTTTAAAACGCACGCTGTTCTATCAAGAGAACGCACGTGATTAACAAATAGAACATCGCGCTAGATAACTAAAATCACAACTTCAAAGATGAAAAAACTAACAACATTTTATGATAAACATGGCTCGTTAGACGAGTAAATAAACACATTGATATTTTTTTCGCAGGAATATATGAGTTTTGATTTTGTATATATCGCGTGTTAACTATTCTAGTGATACCCTTTACCTATATATACGTTCTAATGACAGACATTGATGTGAGATTCCTATACTCGACTCGATAGATCACTAGTTCGGGGAGGGGGAGGTGGAGGGAGTTCCATCGTGATACCAGGGTACCGTTTCACTAAACAGTTTACGCTCAAAACTTGCCTATGTTCAAGACAACGTTCCGTCTTTTTTCAATATTGGGCTAAGCGATATTGCAATGTGACACGTCATTGGAAGCGCCTCTTCGAGTCGCTTTCAATGACGTGTCACATTGCAATATTGTATTTTGATTTAAGATTTTATCCATCAGTTTTGACTTACGCAAATAGTTTCCTTAAGTAGTTTTGTGAATAAGTACCCAGGTCATAGGCCATAAAGATTGAAGTAAACATAGGCCAGTATTGCTAGCTATTTGGGCATTATTTAATGCATCTCTAAACATGATGTATTCGATTTTTGACCAAAATGCGAAAACTGTTTTCCACTTTATATCTATATCCGGTTGGCCTAAAGATTGCCCAAACCTCTATACTAATAGACCATCAAGTGGTTTACAACATCAAAACCTGACATTTTGATACAGATGCCTCTATAAGCATAGTTTGCATCTATGTTGAAACAAATCATGCTCATATCTACAATTACCTGTCCATCAATTAATGACGTGTCCCTCCCCTAATAGTGATAACCTTTATGAAGTGCCTATAAATGATTTATCATTGTAATGTGCAAGCATCTTTAACTATTTTCCCTTCTAATTATCTGTCACTATGGCGACCAGGTAGTTGTAGTGTCAATTAACAAATAATTGTTTTACAAGAAGTATAAGTGTTTGTAACTCAGTACTCTTGATGACCATTGCTTATGCTGGTGACGATACTGTACATCTTTGGCTTAAATGTAACGTATATTTAGAAGGGAAAAGAGCCATACAAACAAAAAAGGAAAAGAGACCTACTAAAAACAGTATAAGGTTTTAGATTACTGGAAATAATACTTTGCGGCGATGCCCCTTACTCATCCTGAATGTGGTTGACCCGTACAAGCCAATGGTCCTCACAGACAGGTCGAGTAAAGGCGAATACTGATAACCGGCTTCTGATTCGTTCTTGTGTTTAGTAATTCTAGTTTTATGGCAGAATATATCTAAATACAGAGAGAAGTCAACTACTTTAGCTACTTTGTTGCCAAATGTTTGTCTAAAAGAAAGATAGTTATCGGTAGGAAGAGTAAATAATTAAAGAAACAGAATCACGCTTAGCACTTATGTCTACATATCTTATAGAGGGTTTTGATAATGACATGGTTTCGTTGAAAAAAAAAATGATACAATAAGTTACATAAATAATGACAATAAGTCTATAATAATATAGTATTTACAACAATAATAATGTCATTTGTTTAATTAATAACAATAAGCCTGTCCGATTTAATGTCTCGCCAAACAAGCAGGCTAACCGTTTTAAGGTTTGTGCTGGGTAGTACACAGTTTTAACAGACTTGCATATACCTTCAACGAGCATTTTGTTTTATCTTTCCACAAAATGTATGAAAATTGAAATGGTGTCAAAAGCGTTAACCGTGAAACACACATTCCTAATTGCTATTTTATCAAAATAGAAAACGGTTAACCGTAACCAAAAGCATGTGTTCGGAAATAAGAGGAGGTTTCTGGCTAAATTGAAAAAAACCCCCAAAAAACGTCGTGTTACCAGTTTAGTTCTGTGACTTTGTTCAGGCATTGTGTGTTTATTCAAATAAAACCTATTTTCCCTGCTTCGTCAAGGCGAGACAAAAATCAGCATACTTTCTATATGAAAGATTATGTACAAGATGCATTCATAGTCATACATATCCATTTACCCGTCACGAAAACCCTGTGCAAGTTTTGGAGTAATTAGTGACAGTCCATCTGTAAACAAACGGTGCACAGCCTAACAAAGGTATGCGTTTTAAATGTACAAAAGAACACGACAGAAGTAACGCGACCACTCATAACGAGCTACCTTTACTAATATTGTGTTCCTTTGGCTGTTTGTAATAAATCTTAAACACTGTTCTCGCCGGTCGGACTTGTGAACGGGGAAATGGATTCCTTTCAACGATTATTCGACGCATAAAGACAGAACATAAACACCATTGTTCATCCAGCAATTCTAAGTCAAACCATAGGAAAACAACACCACTTCGCTTAGCCATCCACGTGCTAACTTTGCTCTATACATACAATACTCTACCTTATTCAGTTCATTAAAAGAGATATTGTGACACAAAAGTATGGATGTCGTATCAGCGTTCATCTACTAAGAATATTAGAATGTAATCACTTATATGCCAACCGAGCCATATGGACATAAGTATGGCGTATGTTCCACTAGATTGTATCTTCAAACGAGTGTTCTCTACTCTATTGAGCACATAGTTGTGTTTTTTCCCAATGATTTACTAAAATGACGCCTAATTTAACATACATCGTATACACAAAAGTGTTCTCATTTATACCATCCCAGTAAAATCATCATTTTCCGTCGGTACCGTATATCCCTCGCGTTGCCATGGATAAAAATACTATGGTAACACTCGCCAAAGTACCATTGTGAAGACCCTACACAAGTTTATGTGGACCTTTACTTTCAACGTTTCGTTTGCTTTAGCCAATACCATACTTGCTTAGCATTTTCTTATATAAAAATTGCTATGTCATTGCTCTCATGAGCAGCATCCCGTGCAGTGCGCAGTATGAGTTTAGTTGACGCTGATGATATACACGCGGTCGCTAGGAGACAGGTATCTAGGGACAAAATCTCGTGAGATACCAGCGACATAGCGACTATGTAGGCACGTTTTCCCTCCAATACAGGCCCGAGAGTAAGGCACACATCCGTGATATGATAGGGTCTTCCCCAACGCAGTTGAAGCAAAAACACGCTTAACCCTTTACCAAACGACAAATATTTGACTGTCCCAAATTGAAAGAGTTTGCAGACGACATACCAAAATGTGATAAAATTGAAAAATATTTTTTTGGTAGGGCAGAAAAAAATTTTGGGAAAAGGAGAAATTGCTCTTTACGAGCAATTTCTCCTTTTCCCACAATGTTTACCAGAGTCGTAGTCAACAGACTGGACCAATGTCGTTATTGCTTGGTAAAGGGTTAAAGAAGGAAGTTTGTCTTTAAACAGGCTCTGTAGGAGCAAGTTGTACGATAAACCAGCCTGTGTCATAACATGCATAGCTTAGACTGTCTAATGGCACATACACAGTCGTTATAGATATGGTCCCCAAACAACAACGAAAACTAATGACTTTACGGTATTCCTAACCATAGTAACAATGACGACTACAATGGCATATAAACATTAAATATCGGCAAGGAACTTAAAATTTAAAAAAGATTCTTGGACGGATAAAATTTGTTGACGTCGAACGAAAATCGTTAAAATGATTATAAATAAAGCTTGAACCAAGCTCAAATACTCTGAGACGCACCTCCCTCACAGTGATTGGTCAATCATTCGGTCTGTAACATACGTCACATACATTCAACCAATCAGACAGCTGCTTACATGTTTGATTTATCTACTCTATTTCGTTTGTCGCTCATTCAGTCCACATTCATTCACTAGTATAAATAACCGTAATCTGCCCATTCTTTGCTATACAAAACTACTATAATGCTTGATATAGATTTGCATAGATTGGATAACACGTTCTGTGTCGCGAAGTGTAGTCCCGTTTAAAATAAGGGGCATAAAATGTATAGCATCGTCTATGTACATATGTATACTATGCATATAAGTAATAAATTATAACAAACGAATTTGTATCAAATATTCACTTTTTCCGCTCTATTGTTCGTTTGCCAGATCCAGAAAACATCAAAAAGTACAATCACATTGTCGGGCTATGCTCGTTACCATCCGGTAAGAATAATACCTGTCCATCTCGTACATCACTAACCGCCCCATAACGTCATTGTAATCGCTCCTGGAGCTGTTGTGGTTGGTAAAAAGTGTGTCCCGAAGCGGCGGCTAGTTGCTGCGGAATTGCATACGTGTAAGGCGACGTGAGCATACCCGCGGTGGACACGTTCACGTAGGGATATTCTAGACCTGTGGCGGCGAACTGGGAGCCGTATGCCGCGGCTGTGTACGAGTCGAGGAACTGGGCTTGAGTCGGGGAAAGCGGCGACTGCTGTAGCGCGGCGGCCGTCAGCATGTTGGTAGAGGGCGCGGCGGTTGTCATGTACGGATACACGTATTGTGGAATGCTATAAATAGAAAACAATTGAAAACATGTTATCATGTATTCCTTTTTAACACAATACTAAACATGCTTACATGACAAGAATGATTTTTCAACTGCTTCTCTATAAATTTCCCAAACACTCTGAAATTATGGAGACAACTTAATAGTAATTTATAGTGTTTAGGTTAATACATGCTAAAAACATAAAGCTTCATAATTTCGTTGCTGAACATGTTCAAGTTTCTCTGAGAATAAGGAACTAGGGAACAAAATTAACATTCAACACCCTTCACGTTTGCTACCATCTGAAAATTACATACAACTTCGGATGGATTATAATGCTCGAGTTAGACAGCTTTGTAATCAGTATAGATAGAAGACTTGATGCACTTCTATTGTAATCCATTCAATCAAATTTTATCCTCAAACAGCCAATTCGTATCAATGATTCGTTTAAATTGGTAGAGAATGTTTAGTTTGGTAGGAAACAAGAAATAATCTACGAGGAGAAACCTTGGATTCATTCTGTCATATGGCGTCAGAAATGATAAACTATTTATGTGAGAGAGAAAGTGAATGATTCAAACAGAGGATTTATCGTGTTAGTATTCGGTTTAACTCTAATCCAGAGAGAAATCTCCCGAGATCTCGAATAATCTCGGGGACGTGATCGATTAACACTTGTGAGAACAAAATTCCACATCCAAATATGATGAAGCAAAACTCTCTAAACAAAGACGCCGAGTGGTCCAAAATATGAAGTCTCGGAGAATCTAAATCGTAATTAAAAGTGTCGTGTGTGTTTGTCTTTATCAAGCATTTGTTTCCTGTTTCACAAAATATTATTTTAAAAATAGAATAATTTGCAATGTCAGAATTGTGGAAACTCTCCTCAAAACACTGTTAACTATCTACAGAGTGATAATGATATTGGATAGTGTACAATAAAACGATCTCATCAGGATTCTTATACCTTCCGATTTAATCAGCAATATGTTTTAATTCACTGAGGGAATAAGTATCCAAAAGAAAGAAGTAAAACAAACATACTTAATAAATGCATGTTCAAGGACACAACATTTTCAAAAAGGTACAAGACTTTTAAATTTGACCATGTCAGGTTAAAAACACACATTTCTGCTTTTATACAGTTAACTATGGCATCTTACCAACCGAAGCGTAACTAACATTAAATGATGTTGGGGATTGTTCTGGGTCAAGCGCTAATGTGTCTTCATCATTATTAAGTTTTAACCTACTATAATTACTTTAATGAATATTGCGTAGTATTTGCAATATTCTTGATAAGGTTTAAAAATTTATTTCGTATAATTGATTTGAGGCTTAGTGTTCAAGATCGTGTATTTTAAAAAGCATCAGCTTAGATTAATGTGAACTCTAGAGCGCAGTATAAACCATAAAAAGTAAGTTACTTTATTCCATAAATAATGTTTTTTTCTAGGAGAAAATCGGCATCAACGGAAATACACGAAGTCTTTCTGTCGAACTCGTTGGTTTTTCACGGAAATATCCAAAGAAAACGTAGTATCGCCGTTAAACTAACACTGCCTTAGTATTAAATAAACAATACATATGTTATCTTGTCATTGTCTATTCTACAAAATGTGTTCTATCTTGCTAAGACTGACGTACAGAATGCGTTTTCGTTTTGATGTACATAGATAACTATAATTGAATCAATACAGCTTTACCCTCAAAGTACTGGAACCGAGTTCATGCTTATGCAAACAGGTTAGATCCAGGCCAGCCGCCAAGTAAATTGGCGTCTGGCCTGTGATCTAACCTGTTCTGTTCTCGGAGTATCTTTCCCTCGACACAATTATGAAGATACTTAAGGTTTTGGAAAGCGGACAACTCAATACATTTTTAGAAAATAACCCAGCATTCTAAGGGTTAAAACCATGACGTCATAGTTAAACAATAAGCCACACCCCCTTCATTACACTACTCGATCACATTGAATTGGGTATGACCATACAGTTTTGATAGCGGCTTCTTACCATGGTTTAACTCATGTATTGATATTCATTGTGTAACAATGTAAAGAAGACGACTCGAACTCAACATATTCAGTTTCTGGCGAAAAAGGTACATAAAGTAATGTAAAATAAGGCCGTCAACCCGTGAGGCGGAATATATTTTATATTCGACATGGGTGTAGTAGCAGCAGAACCTACCCGTACCCGTTCTACCCACGCCCCGGTACCTGTGTGCAAACATACGGTATCAGTTAGGGGGATTAACATTATGGCCTTACATAAACACTGTCAAAAATTATGAACAGTTTATGAAACGAGCTGCCGGTCAGACAAAGAACGCATGAATCATAACTCGGTCTCAATCGATAGATTAAACCCCGAACATATTGGTTATAGACTGCAAACATGCCAGACTGACTGCCCTACTTAATAACGCTGTTGGTTGGACTGGTTTACACGCCGTTTTAACCCATTACCAAACAATAAGGACGTTTGACCAGTTTGTTGCAGACGACTCTGGAAAACATTGTGGAAAAGGGAGAAATTGCTCGTCACGAGCAATTTCTCCTTTTCCCATAATGTTTTCTGCCCTACCAGAAGATAATTTTCCAATTTCGTTACATTTTGAAATTTCGTCTGCAAACCCTTCCAATTTGGGACAGTCGAAAAGTTGGCGTTTGGTAAAGGGTTAAAGGAGTTCTGTTATATCGTGGTATTTCTTCGAACAATAATATTTCCAAGCTGATGACTGCTTTCCAACATAAACCAATGAATACAAAATGCTCAAACGATTTAAAAGTAAGACTGTTCAGAAACAGGGTAATCAAGTTCACATCTAACATGGGAAACCTGTGTGATTATAAGATTCACAGACTGAATCTAGACAACTCTTTTTATGATAGGCCATGTTCGGTACAACAGAAGAAGAAGTCTCTGATATTGTTAGTCGAATTCTCGGAAGTCTAAACTTTATTACTCACGGTGAAAAACAAACTTTTGAGGATGCAATATTTTTGTCAGTTTTGATTGTGTATACACGCAGCGTTTATCGACGTACAGGACACACTGTCTACAAGTTGGACCCCAGTAAGGCATACAATATACGCCAGGAGTTTTGGAGAAATTAATCTAAGTCAAAATATACGTGTAAGGCGTAAATCATGGCTTACCCCACACAATGGGTGTCCCGGCTAAACCATTGCATGGTCTTACGAACGGTTTACAGGCTAACAATGGAGATGGCTATCATGCTAAACGGAAGTATTATGTTATTTAAACCCGTCTATAATTGCCGTAGGGAGAGTTGAAAGAAAGTTAATGTAATTAGACCGTCTATATGGTATTATGTTGACAATAGCGGATGGTGCCTTTTGAAAACTGTACAATCCAAAATCCGCTAAGACCCAGTGCATACCGTCTGATCTGTCCCTCATATTTTTCAGCATATCTACAGTGTAAAATATAGATGTATCACTAATATGAAGGTATTAATATTAATATTTCACCGAATATAACTAATAATGCGTACTACGCGAATCTTTACGTCAAGGAGTAAGGGCTCCCCGAGCCAAAATCCGACACTGGTCGCCCACATGCTTTCATTAAGTACAAAGCATGCACATTGGTTATCGAGGTTTTGCTGACTAATCGTTAACAACCGATTACCGTACTCGTCAATACCGCCATTTCGATGTATAGTCTATCTCGTGGACGATCTGTGTTGCAAATTATACTGGAAAACATTGTTGGAAAAGGTTTCTCCATTTCCCACAATGTTTTCTGTACTATCAGAAGATTATTTTTCAATTTCATCACATTTGGAAATATCGTCTGCAAACTCTTTCAATTTGGGACAGTCGAAAATTTGGTGTTTTGTAAAGGGTTAAAGGTACAAAAACCAAAAGCGTTGACTATGTATACAGTGTGTCCTGCATTCGCTGTTATGTAGAAACAGTGTTTAGATAGCATCACGACAGAATATTGAGTTGCTATCAATGTAACTGGATCCGTCCCGCTTTACGTTACCCGTGTAAAAAAAACAACGTGATCAAATCGGGTTATTAAAACTTATTCAATTACCGAGCGTTAATTGGAGCGAGCAGTGACGTCAAACTATTACGGATAAAAAATGAAAAAGAAAAAAATGATTGCACTGTTACATGGTTTGTGAAAAATGATTAATTTTGCGTTTGTTATCAAAATGATATAAGAGCAATAATTATAAGTACTGTACTTTCATTCATATAGCCTTACGTCAAAAATTTATGGTTGACAATAAATTATAATTCTTTCGATGTTGTGGTGTAGGTACTTGTTGTTTCGATCTCGTTTTGCAATGCCCCATATTCTGAGGTTTTCTTTGCACAGGGGTCTAGTCACAGGCCAGATTTTGGGATCACAGCCCCGTTTTGTTCATAAAGAAGAGTTTGACAGACAAAGCGAATAATCGCCGATGGTATACATTGATATACGTATCATCAATGAAAATCGAAAATGAATATCAATTAGACCAATTTGGTGCGCTATCTAAGAAACCCTTAATCGAAGCTTTAAACCATATAAGGATGGTTCACAGAGCTATACTATTTTTGACAAGACTGTAATCAAAATGATATCAATCCTTAAAATGCTGGGTAATTTTCTTTTAAAAAATATTTTTTGTGTCGTCTGCTTTCCAAAACTTTAAAAAATTGCTTAATTTTGATGACGAAAGATACTCAGAGAAGCAAACAGGTTAGATCACAGGCCTGTTTGCATAAGCATGAAATCGATCCCAGCACTATGAGGGTTCAACTATTCGCATATGTTGAGTAAAGGAACTAGTTCGAAGTTGGGAGTATTTCCAGCGGAAGATCATTGTACCGCCCGCGATCAGAATGTTCAGATTGTCATGGGTTGATCTGGACAATCACACTATTGGATTATTAATGAGCGGGATTTCAACAGACCCTGTGATAATTGCGAACTCTGTTCCAATTGTACCACATTCACCTCGCCATATATATCAAGTAAACCAGATCAAATATTCGACAGATAGGACGGAACAATTATCATATTATATAACAATTAAATAATTCAATTAACGGTGTCAAATTTCACCAAATTTACTGCCTTGTAAAATCATACCGTTTATTCCTGATATCATGTATGATTTGACCCTTACGATGCTGGGTAATTTTCTATAAATTTATATTTGTGTCGTCTGCTTTCCAAAACCTTAAATATCTGCCTAATTTTGATGAGGAAAGAAACTCAGTTGCCAATTAATTGGCGGCTGGCCTGGATCTAACCCGTTTGCATAAGCATGATGTCGGTTTCAGCACTAGAAGGGTTAAACCCGTCAATATTCACCATAGACATCAAGATAACGGTACGATTCATGGAAACACCTGCTCATTGTAAAGCTAGAATGTCTGTAAGTAAATATTAAGAGTATGTGGTACAGAATGATGGACAAACTTTATCATTATCGATAAGTTTCCCTGCTGACGTCATATAATACGGATTATCCAGTATTAACGCTAATCCGTCGTACCGTTATACCGGTAAACTTTGGTTCACCGGAAAACAGATTGTTTACGGATTACCCGGATTTAACTTCGATGATCCGAAGTCGTTTGACCGATTATACTTAATGTACTCGACGTGTCCCGTCTGCATAAAAATACTTAGAGAACAAATTCAGACAAACACCATTGGCCTATTGTTGGAAATGGTCCTAATCAAACATACTGCAACCGACTGACTTGAAAATCAACCAACCCAAGACAAAGCAGTGTCAGAGAGAAGTGATGCGTTTTCTTTTCACCATTTCAAGGGTTCAATGCAAGACTATAGTAAGTCCTTCACTAAAGTGAAGCACTTACTATAGTATTGCATTGAACTCTCGATTTGTATCCGATCGGTGGTATAGGACTTGTACATTCTGCAAACACATTGGTTTGTGGCAAGGAAACTAACATAGGACAGAACTGAACTGAATATATATGGCAAATTGTACTTTTAGAAAATCATTTGTAATTTTCTCATTAAAATGAGGCGATCAAATCCCAATGAACTGACTTTGGGACGATTAATAACTAGGGTAGATAATCCGATCTTGTCACCAAACGTATCTCCTATTGGAGAGCAAGATGGCCGACCATGTGTTAAGACAGGTGTTCTATTCGGGTTGTGAGATTATTGTAGGATTAAAGGTGTTTATCAACATGCCATCCGTGTACTGTTCGACAACGAAATATGGCGAAATCAATCCTAAGTATTTAACGTGTGAACTGCGGATAGTGTAGGTCTGCATCGGGTGTTAATAAAATATTGTACAAAAGAAGGAATTGTTTTTTTCTTGCTTTCCAAATAGTATCTCATGGAATATCTAAAAACAGCATATTGATATCATACAAATTAACAATTTCCATGATCTTAAATAATGGGGTTTCAGGGAATAATGACGTGACAACGTACACACACTCACAACGATACATTTACAGAATGACGTTTTGGTATTCCAAGGGACCCTTAATAAAACAATATAGCGAAGAAAATTATGTTTTTCGTCCATAGCGAAAAGAAACAAGAGAAATCAGTAAACCGCTCAACAAACTTTCCCGATCGAACCTAAGTAAACACAGACAGCTGGGGGCAAATAAACTGACGAGCAAAAGTTTGCATAAAAAAGCCAGACCTGGATTACAGAGTGTTGACTTTCCGTAAAAACCTTGTTTACTGGATTATAACGTAATGAGGTGTTCAGTCATCAAAAACACATCGGCAGTGAATCTGGGAGATCCAGTCTGCATCGAAATTCCCTGCGTGTACATATATTTGATATGCCTTCAGTTCTTCTACGTTATATCAGTTTAATGCTGAGATACATTCGACATAAATACAATCGACATTTAATGTAAAATCATTTATACAAGATTTGAACTAGAGTTATGTCCCTTGTTCTGTTTGAATGAAATTATATTAAAATTATGTGTAAAAGTGTAAAACGTGACTAAAAAAATCAACTGTAAATAAATAGTAACTGAAAACATTAAGACGAAAGAGAATGTTTTTTTGGTAAATTAGTAAGGGACTTTAAATTGACAATGACGATGTGTTTAACCCATCACCAAATAAAAGCGACATTTGACCGGTTCGATGCAGACGATTCTTGAAAACATAGTGGAAAAAGGAGAAATTGCTCTTTACGAGCAATTTTTCCTTTTTCTACAACGGTAACTGCCCTATCAGAAGATCATTTTTCTATTTCAATATATTTCAAAATGTCCTCTGCAATCTCGGTCTATTTGGGACAGTCGAACATTTGGCGTTTGGTAAAGGGTTAAAGACTCATCGGCTCTTCTCATTAACCTTGACGGTGACAACGGGCTAGACATGCTGCGTCACATCTTATCATTTTCACAATGGCGTCTTCGACTTGGGCAATAACATACAGGGAAAATCCAATTTTCTTCCATGATCTCTTTTATTTCTCATGCTAATACCTAGAATTTCTTTGAACCTGTAAAGGTGTCTACGATACACACTTATACTATAACGAGTAAGCCATCGAAACCATCCGGATTTCTCGAGTGAGAGTTTTAATCAAGTTAATCCCCGTTGCAGACGACATTTACAGACTCGCGGCGCCAAAAATAAATACGCGCACGCGCCTGATTACGTCACGGGGAATTCCACGTCGGATTTTTGACATTCTTGTATTTCCCGAGGAAATCTGTGAAATTATAGAACTGATATTGAATATGTAACATTAATCATTCGCTCGATGTACATACAACAATCTGACAACCATATCAACCATAGACCTGAGCGGGTAGCATAACTGTTTGAGAGGGTTTATCAGAATTGCTTAGGTGAAGAAAAAAGTGTTTTATTTTTACCATTTATAGTTATTGAAAGAACCAGACGGTTTTACATAAAGCTAACATAGATGTCCGTGAATTCGCAATGGATCATTCTTTCTAAGCACTATTCTGTAGCGAATAACATGCAACGCGTAACTTGTAAACAAACTGTATCAATACTGCTACCAATATCACGGGAGATAATGAAGCAACATATGAAACCGATTGAAATATTTATATTGATTGTCTAGAGGATGGCATTTAACAATTCTTGTAAAAGTGTACAGTTTAACTATTGCAAACTATTGTCAAGTAGTTCACGAAACCCACGGTACGGACCTCCTGTAAGCAAAACCCATTTTCCTCCCGTACTTATTTTTTTCAAACGAGAACAACATTCCTCTTCCACAGGATATAAACCCCACAAAACTATTTCACGGATCCAAATATTCATTTTATTGTTAGCCCAGCTATGCGACGGACGCGGTAAAAGCATTTTTCAGATTTTCAATTCCGTTCTGGCACGTAAAAGCGATTGAAGGTTGTAAGTAAAACGACTTCTACTCGCTGGAAACTCGCCGGGAACGGATACATACAGTAATGGTGCTTCCTCGGAAAACAACACACGAAACATGGCGTCTTGGGTCATCCTGTATAAAGCAGAGTAATAGCTTCTGTCTCCATCTAGAGAGGTCAGATCGGAGAATAAACTGATATGGTAGACAAGAAGATCTTTATAACTCGTTTATTACCCGGACAGGCTGCTCCCGTGTCAAAGCGTTACCCAGATACGCCCATCTGCTGCCATAGCGTTACCCACATAAGCTGATCTGAAACCGAAATTTTACCCAGATAGGCTGACCCCCGTGACGAAGTGTTACCCAGATAGGCCGATCCGGTGCCACAAACACTTGAAGAAAGACGATCGCCTGTCATGGCACATTTGGGTTCAAAGATGTGGAGTCGAAGAGAGCACTGTAACAACCCGTTATGTAATAAAGTTGCACTATGTAATAATTATTACAAAACGGGTTGAAGTTTATTACATTTTGCGTTTTTCGATGCGAACCCACTATGTAATAAAGTTGCATAATGTAATAATTATTACAAAACGGGTTGAGGCGTATTACACTTTGCGTTTTTCGATGCCAACCCGTTATGTAATAAAGTTGCAATATGTAATAATTATTACGAAACGGGTTGATTTTTTTTTTCAAAGTGATTTTTTTTTTTACAAACCCGATATGTAGTAGTATTCATAATGGTAAAATGGTGATATTTTCACACTAAAGATAACCTCTTCCAAGCCAAAACAGGCTTATAAGCAAAAACCAAACGTTCTAAAAATCTTTGTTTGAGCAATTTTGAAGCAAGGAAACCGTTCCGAATAACTAAACGTACCGCAAACAGTCAAGCCAAGTATCTTAAAAGCCGAAATGGGCTTATCAGCAAATTACAAAAAATATTTTAAATGTCTGTTTTAACGATTAGATGCTAAAATAGCAACGCATGTGGCAACAAGTACCGACAAAAATGCATACAGAGATGCTTGAAAGCCAATATAGGCATATCAGCGATTTGTAAAAATATCAGAAAACTTGATTGTTCCCCAATTTTCAAACGAGGATACTGTTCCAAATGACTCAATGTACCTAAAGCATGTGACTAAGAATGCCAAAATGGGCTTATAAGCATATTACAAAAATGAATTTGTATGTTTGTTTTTGAGCTAATATGGTAAGAAAAACATCGCAAATGGCAGCACGCACGCTATTCTCGCAGTAAAGCTGTTTTAAGTAAAATTGCATTATATAATAATTATTACAATACGGGTTGAGGTTTATTACATTTTGCTTTTTTCGATGCGAACCCGTTATGTAATAAAGTTGCAATATGTAATAAAATAAACAAAAAGGATTGATATTCTACAAAGTGAATTTTTAGATGCAAACCACTTATGATATAAATAAAATTCATAATGGTTACGTGGTGACATTTTCACATAAAAGGTAACCTCTTCCAAGCCAAAAAGGCTCATGAGCAGAACTTTGTTTGAGCAATTTTCAAGCTAGGATACCGTTCCAAATGACTCAATGTACCGACAAAAAGTTAAACAAAGTAACTAAGAAAGCCGAAGCGAGCGCATCAGCAAATTACAAAGGCGGTTTTATATATCTGTTAGATACACTTATATAGTGAGAAAGACTTCGCAAATGGTAGCGCACCAAAGTGCAAATCTTGAAGAGAAGCTGTTTTCTTTAAACGTTGAACTATGTAACAATTGTTACAAAATGGGTCGTGTTTTATTACATTTTGCATTTTTAGATGCCAACCCATTATGTAACAAGAATCTATAACGGTCAAATACCGATGTGTTTACACACAAAGGAAAATCTCTTCCAGGTCAAAAGAGGCAATATTTAGTTTTAAAATGGCTCAGCTTTGAACAAGCCTTACAAAATAGACACAAACCATTGTTTGGTGACCAAAACGGTCCTTTTACTAATATGAAAAATGATTTTAATTATCAATTTTTAGCTTGACTATTCGAAAAATAAGGAGACCTATACTTGTCACCCGGGCGTCGGCGTCACACCTTAGTTAAGTTTTTAACAGCAAGTATGTAAATTACGAGTTACTGTATGGAATGGGTTGATACTTCACAGTTGTGTTCATAGTCATAATCTAAGGTCCAAATTTCATATATTTTGTATTGAATTGAAGCAAATTATGCGGCCTTTTGTACTTTGGGTCATTTTTTTCACATGCGTTTGTAACTAATAAAACCACGGTATGGAATGGACTGACACTTCACACATTTGTTTGGATTGTACTTTAAGGTCCCTGACCAGGTGTCATATCTCTATGTTTAAATTCAAACAAATTACGCTACCTTTTGACTTTATGGTTAATTTTGTATATGCAAGTTTGCATCTCATTAACTACGGTATTGAATGGTATGGTACTTTACACATGGGTTAAGAGTCATCGTCTAAGGTACAGTATTCATAACTCTGGTTATGATTTAAGCAAATTATGTGGCCTTTTGTACGTAGAAAAAGATTTTGCATGCACGTTTGTACTCAATAGCTTATGAAAGGAATACTCTTAATCTTGGCACCTTATTCATTTTGTAAGGTCCACCGTCCCTGAAACAAATAATATTCCACTGGCATTTACCTCTCTCCGACATTATCGAATTGTCGAATACGCTGTTAAATCGACAACTCTTTAGAGATTATATACGTCCCTTATACTGAAAAAGCTTGCAAACGACCAAAATAAGGAAATACACACTGCGTCCTTAATGATCTTAGTTATCGATGAACCTTAAACTACCGTCCCAACCAATCATTTTCGTAAAAGAATTACAATATATTCCTTCAAAATGCAAATCGCAAAGTAAAATGGGTCTTTACCAATATTGCAATTTATAATAATTGACTGGCCTTTTAGGCCTGTCTATGCTGTCGTACGGAGCAGGTTATCCGGATTTCTCTTGACTTGTAAACACACTGTATTTTCAGCTCGGAACCACTTAAGCAGTTTATTGTATTTTTCTAACAATCGTGACGTTTCGACGCATGCAGGTGCGTATGACAATCACCTCGGTATAGATCAGATCAGTTGCTTTTTATTGTGCTCGAGTTGTACAAAAAAATTACAAGGCAACACTAACTCATAGAAATGAACCAAAATCTAATGATATTTAATGATGTCTTTTCTTTCTGTATCTGCTTCTCACGTGTACAATGATGAAAACGTGGATTGACATTTTGTCGTTGTAGCATCCTGATTAAAGTTAGAAGAAAACCTTTACTATAGTCATACTCAAACTCTACCAGGCGCCAAATGAAGTTACTCAGTTAAAGTGTATGTTGTATAAAAGTATTATATTTGTTTTATCCATACATCTAACTTGACCGAAGTGTACATGAAATTAGCGGATGGATACATTATCGCTAGCCTTTGTATAAGGGTATATCTTTTTTTATACTTGGCCGCGACTTTACGTTCACTATAATATGGTTTATGGAATGCCTATACCAAAATAATCACTAAATACAGTTGTAAAGTTAAAGTATTTATGGAAGTGGGATGGTTATGTCATGGTTTAAAATCTTGATGAAAACTTATTAAGATGCATTTACAGCAGATGATCTTCATATGACAATTATTTTGACATGACGTCTTTTATATCAAATGCATTCAAAGATTTCGATATTTTTGGTGTCTTTAAATCAAAATGACGAGTAAGCTATATAGAACACGTATATCCGATGCAAAGTACATGTAAAGGAAAAAGGGAGAGGCTTTTCTTACAATATTTTCTACCCTTTCCTAAAACATCTCCCATATGTGTCACAAATTAGACTGGTGTCTGCATTGCTTTTGAACTTAAAAAGATTTAACATTTGTTGTTTGTTAAATGTTTAATATAGGTATAATTTCCTGAAGATAAAACAAATTTCAGGAACAAGGTTTCTAGATTAGGATTCTTGGTGCAAACGACGTTTTCTTGACCAATGAATTAACACTTTTCTATAGACACTTAAAGGCGCTCTCTCAGAGCTGTGTGTATTTGGAGTTACAAAAGTAAAAACATTGGTATTGAAAGTCCTTGTCACTAACCTAAAGACCGTTTTCCATTTCTTTACAAATAAGTTGCTAAAACCCCGTGCTTTCGTTAATTAACATGCAGTGAGCGATCGCGTTTGTCTGATCATCTTTGGGAAAGCCGGTTTATAAATCAATGGGAGAATTCTTCTTCCCGCGCAGTTTGCTTCTGTTACGTGACAACTAAAAATATTTTCATATCAATGACCTCCCTTTACTTTTTAATTTTCACATTATAATTAAGATCACATGATTAAAGTTGTCAAATAAAAATTCCTTTCCAGGAAAGAAATTATAATATATAATCTGATTTGAAATGGCATTTGTTCTGTTAAGTTTTTAATCTTGTTTTTCTGACAATACCCGTGGTTAATCTTTTCAGAAGATGTATCGTAGTATCCTATGTATAAATAATGCTTACTTACTTGCCCGGATTTATCATGCTCACCGAATGACAAATGCCTAGGCGGTGATGGTAGACTGATGAGTACCACCTCTTACTCTAAGTTAAGACGTTGTTTACAAAATAAACCCGTCCTTAGATATCTGCGATTTTAATGTTCTAGATCCCCTTCCCCTTTGTATAGTTACGAGCAGGGCTGGGAAGCTGTCAATAGTCTAGTTCTATGTTACTTCAGAAATCTTTGTTGTTATTTTTAGAAGACGATTTATTTAAAAAGAAAAATCTCCATCTCTGAGAGGGTCCCTTTAAATATTGAACTTAATGTCTATAGTTAAGATTTTGTCTGTCTTCTTTCTTTTTTTTTTCATCCTAGTTCAAACAACAAGACCCATCTCTTAGTGCTATCAGTACTTTGATTGTAACAACAAGGTTTGAGTTTCATCACATTGTGTGTTTTTCAATGTTAATCCGTTTTTAGCTCGACTATTCGAATATAGTGAGAGCAATACTTCTCATCCGAACGTGGAAGTCGGCGTCACATCTTGGTTAAGTTTTTACGTGCAAGATTGCATCTCGTTACCTACAGTACGATATGGGTTAATAATTCACAAATATATTTGGTGTCATCATGTAGAGACCATGAAATAATCTATGGTACCTGACAAAGTTCCAAATCTCTTGATTTTGATTTAAGCAAATTATGCGCGGCCTTTCGTGCTTAGAAAATCCTGGTTTAGTTTTTACGTGCAAGTTTGTATCTTATGAACTACTGTTTGTAATGAGTTGATACATCACATTCATGTTTCGTGTCGTTTTGTAAGGTCTTTGACCGAGTTTCATATTTCTTGTTTTGAATTTAAGCAAATTATGTCGTATTTTGTACTTAAAAAAAATATTGGTTAAAATTGTGCATGCATATTTTGTTACATGTTGCAACTTTATTGCTTTACGAGTTGGCATCGAAAAAGACAAAATGTAATAAAACTCAACCCGTTTTGTAATAATTATTACATAGTGCAACGTTATTAGAAAACAGCTTTACTTAGAGAATTTCATTTTGGTATGTGCTGCTATTTGTGAAGATTTCCCACCATAAAAGTGTTAAAACAGATAAATAAAATCGCCATTGTAATTTGCTGATAAGCCCCCGTCGGCTATCTTAGTTACTTGGTCTAATCTTTTCGGTACATTGAGTCATTCGGAACGGCATCCTAACTTGAACATCGCTCAACTAAAGTTTTCCGATAACTTCTGACCTTTGCTCATAAGCCTCTTTTGGCTTGGAAGCGGTTATCTTTTGTGTGAAAATGTCATCACGTAACCATTATGAATATTATAACAGAACGGGTTGGCATCTTAAAGTTCGCTTTGTAGAATATCAAGCCTTTTCATATGTTTTATTACATAATGCAACTTTATTACAAAACGGGTTGGCATCGAAAAACGCAAAATGTAATAAAATTCAACCCGTTTTGTAATAATTATTACATAGTGCAACGTTATAAGAATACGGATTTACTTAGAGAACTGCATTTTGAAATAAAACCTTAGAGTTACCCCTTTTGAAGTCATCATTTAAGTTTGTCATCGGAAAATCTTCATACGACATTTGGTATGTTTGGTATGTTCATAGCATTGACCACTGTGCTAAACCTAACTATCATATTACTTGTACAGCCAATTGATCTACATTGTGTAATTGCTTATACGCCAATATATGCTGTTCACCAAAGGTTCTCGCCATATTTTGGTCGTATTCAATCGGTTTTTGTGTTTCAGTTACGTCAGAAAAAGTGATATTATAGTCCATTTCAATATCGCTGATAAGCTTTATCTGGCCGAAAATAACTCTATGTGTCTCGTTTCGAAAGGTTCTGCCATATATGTGTGCCATATCTGAAACATTTATCGCGAACAACCAAGTTTTCTGATATTTTTACGTATTGCTGATATGCCTATGTTGGCTTTCAAGCATCTCTGTTGGCCTTTTTTCGGTACTTATTGCCACTTGCGATGGTATTTTTAGTATCTTAACGCTAAAACAGACATTTGAAATATTTTTTGTAATTTGCTGATAAGCCCATTTCGGCTTTTTAGATACTTGGCTTGACTGTTTCTGGTACGTTTAATCATTCGGAACGGTTTCCTTGCTTGAAAATTGCTAAAACAAAGATTTTATGAACGTTTGGCTTTTGCTTATAAGCCTGTTTTGGCTTAGAAGGGGCTACCTTTAGTGTGAAAATATCACCATGTTACCATTATGAATACTACTACATATCGGGTTTGTAAAGAAAAAATCACTTTGAAAAAAAAATCAACCCGTTTCGTAATAATTATTACATATTGCAACTTTATTACATAACGGGTTGGCATCGAAAAACGCAAAGTGTAATACGCCTCAACCCGTTTTGTAATAATTATTACATTATGCAACTTTATTACATAATGGGTTCGCATCGAAAAACGCAAAATGTAATAAACTTCAACCCGTTTTGTAATAATTATTACATAGTGCAACTTTATTACATACTGGGTTGTTACAGAGCACAACACCTGAACACTGAGGTTTCTGCGAGCATCTTTCCATTCCTTTTGTATTTGATACTGAGCAATTCCTCCCTTTCACACAATGTTTCTGCCTTATCAGAAGATAATTTTTCAATTCCGTCACATTTTGAAATGTCGTCTGCAAACTCTTTCAATTTGGGAAAGTAGACAATTTAACGTTTGGTAAAGGGTTAACGTTAGTACCACGATGACACGCAGTTATAGGGTTAACGAGGCAGAATTGGTGTTTCGTCGATATTTGGTTGAGTGAATAATCAGAACACGTGTTCCGTATTAATAATGGCCGCTCATTGTAAGTCTAATGGCCGAAGTAATGGGACTAATTGAACAATGGCTCATACAGCAAACCCTTTCCCCACAGGGATGGCAAAATCAGTAATACATTTTGCCCAGCTTGTCCAAAAAGCCTTGACAAACAAGTGGATTGTTACTGAATTTTTGTATGTAACTATTATACGGATACTTGCAGAAAAAGATTTGATATATACGGGCATGTAAATCAAAATCAGGTTTCGCCACCCCTGCCGCATACACTACACATCCCAGTACCATCTAGAACGAAATTTAGCCATTAAAACGATAAGAACACTACCTGAAAAGTCCATTGTCATGAAAACATGCAACGATTTACTTTATCTTTAGTCTATATTTATTTCAGTTTCTAGACACGTTGTCAGGAAGATGGCAAGGTATTGATAATTCCGCCTTTGAATACAATCTTAACACAAGAAGAACGAATTCATACATCGTTTGAATCGCTAAGCATTGGAATGATTACGTATTAACTAATGAGGTAAACTGGACTGAATCCATTGGTCTAATTAAGTAGCGATACATTCGTAACCGCAAACCATGTTGAACGCCGTAGAATAATACAGTCAAATTACCCGGATAATTTCAAACGGGTGTGAGGAACCTGAAAGGTTTGTGGGGGTTTGAGTATGCTCATGACAGATAATATCCCATTGGTCCTTCATTTCTATCGTTTTGGTATTAAGTGGTGTTTGATCACGAATCCATTGTTTCAATCAACATCGACGAAAAAACATAAACTCGTCTATGACGTTATACTACATTAGCATACGTCTTTAAGCCTTAGAATGCTGGGTTATTTTCTAAAATTTTATTTATGTGTCGTCTGGTTTCCAAAACCTTAAATATCTGCTTAATTTTTATGAGGAATGGTACCCAGAGAAGCAAACACGTTAGATCAAGGCCAGACACCAATTTACTTGGCGTTCGGCCTTGATATAACCTGTTTGCATAAGCATGAAGTCGGTTCCAGCTCTATAATGGTCAAGCCCAGACCGGTGTCTGCATCAAAAAGGGTAAAGGAAAGCCCGTGTCGGTCCAATATATCAAAACACGAATAAATTCGTCTCAAGGGAAAGGTGTCCAGCATAAATAAATGATCATCCTGTACTTTTAGTCTCTATAAAGTGACACAAACCGACTCGATTTGTGACTTAAATATCCCTCGATCTGACAGTCCGGTACAAAGGGAGTCGGTCAGATTAATCCATTACCAAACAATAACGACATTTGACCAGTTTGTTGCAGACGACTCTGGAAAACACTGTGAAAAAAGGAGAAATTGCTTGTGTCAAGCAATTTCTCCCTTTCCCACAATGTCTCTGCCCTATGAGAAGATGCTTTTTCATTTTCATCACATTTTGAAATGTTTTCTGCAAATTCTTTCAATTTGGTACAGTCGAAAACTTGACGTTTGTTAAAGGGTTAATTGGACGTAATTATGATATTGTATATCGGACACACTCAGTCGGTCAGCGGGGTCCGACAACCCCCAATCATAACACAGATCTCTATCGCTTGACCACGTGGACTGACCACCGGTGTGGAGCCCCGGAATCAAGCCTATCAGATGAACGGCCACAGCGGTCAGTCCGAGTATTTAGGGGTAAACGAAAACTGACCAGCCGACTGACCAGATGCTTATCTCAGGTATTAGTGTCCGAAGTCAGATAGAAACCGTATTAACTTCGTGCACTTAAACATTCAGGGGAGAATAAGCCGGATTTCTCATATCAGAAACCTCCAATCACCATAGATATTAAAAACCATTCAGACAAAAGTTAATACCATCTATAAACAAGTATTGGTCTATTCTTCTAGACGTTCATTCGCTAATGAAAAGCGCTCTATATTGGTTACTAATTTGCATTTCTTTCCCCCAGAATTGAGCAGTGTATCCTATAGCTTTGGTCTTATCATAAGATGTCCCAAATATCATTTCCAAACACAACACCGGCTGATGATAAACCAATCCGGTTTGATGTGGTAGATTGTGATCAGAGGTTTGTAACCATATCCGTCCGTCTACTGGCCCTGATTACGATGTAAGGGGCGAGATGAAAGCGTCCTATCACTACCGGATCATAGCCGACAAAGCGCCTGAATAACTTTCATCGGGGTCGGCCTGTCGCGCACTATCAAGGTGAACATCGATCTGATCGAATAAACAAAGGGCAAGGAGAATCCATTTCCTTCCTATGGCCAAGTATATAGTATAAGAATTGCCCGGAATCTCCAATTCTATGGTCAAAAATATTACAAAACGTGTCCAGAATCTCCAATTCTATGGTATATTACGAAATGTGTCCAGAATCTTCAATTCTATGGTCAAATATGTATTGCTAAGAGTGACGGAATCTCCAGTTCTCCTCTTTGGCCAAATACATACTAAAAGGTGTTCCAGTTCACTTCTACAGCCAAACACATAATAAGTGAATACCATTTCTCTAGTGCCATATTTATGATAAAGAAAAAGTTGCTCTATGGTTATATACATATTGTACCAAAGGTCTCTCTTTTGGTCATATACATGTATATATTGTATTTTATGTTCGAACAGCACAATGATCATCGAATGCACGGTAAAACAAGTCTTTGATGAACTCGTTGGGCCAGGTTGTTTTTCTCATTCGCCTAGTGGAACGTTTTCAAGGGTTGTTTACCATATGGTGACTGTACACAAAAAATCGTACATGGTGTGCCCGAAATACCGTTACCGTTGAAATGAAAGGAATTCATTTTTACCAGCATCAGGTATTCCGTATAACCAGCACCCAGTGACTCGGAAACGGTGCAGAATTGGAGAGAAATGTGGAGAAGCTTTTACTCGAAACATCCGGACTAATGAGCCCATATGGAACTAATTGGTGTCGATAATTAACCCAATTAGCTCACCGGACCTCTGTACTCACATGACCTTGTATCGTAATATATCGGCTTTGTTTTGTTTCTGTTATTATGCGAGGAGTTCCAAATTTTCTGCGAAATTAATATGTCTTTTACAATTTAAAGCTGTAAAGCTTGAAATTGTAAAAGACATGCTAATTTCGCAGAAAATTGAGAGCTCGCAAAACAAATGACTTTCTGAAATCTCCATACATTGCATCATACCGTTACATGATGAACTGTGACTATTCACCAACAATCAGTGTCATACGTGATGTGTGTCCGGACCGAACAGCATCGTTTGCTGATCAGGATCTACACTCTGCACATCATCTGATCCAAACATTCATTAATCTATGTTTATAGGAGAATGTGTCAATGATAAGACACCAAAGTAAAATACATTAATCCTAAACTTAGAAAACCGTGTCATTCGAAAGGCAAACTTTCTGATTGGCCTAGATCTCTGGGTGATCCGAATCTGTATCTAAACCATACTCGAGTTGAGAAAGGGGTGAGTTTCAATCAATGTAAATACGCACTTAATAACATGAAAACATTATAAGCTCATAGTCAAAGTGGCCCCTCGAGACAGTCAATATCACCTATATTAGACATGTATACATTGTGTTCGCCAATATAAACCCACATTATACCGTATATTATACCAGTCAATAAAACCCTATAGAAAACATACATTAACCACGTTGTTTGCTCTTTGCACATGTGTTTTAATGGTTTGAAAGCGCCTTGAAAGTGCCAGTCCCACGGCTTTTTGAAAATCTATTGATTGGTTCTTCGCTAAAATGTTTAATTTTCACGATCTTTTGTCGGCTATGTTCAAAGGCCATTGATCCAGCTAGTTAAACCGACAGGCATGTCACAATGTGTCGATTTCTCTCTCTTACCCCTTCACCAAGGAATCAACATCATTGTATTAAACGAGTAACTATTCAGGGGTAATATGTCTTGGTAGTCCATTTCTTAGCCGAAAAAGTAGGAATGCCTTTGGTACGCTTGAGGAGGTTTTTTTTTAAACATTTAAATTGCCAAATATTAAATCACTTATCAGAACTAAGAAATAAACTTTCAATAATTGATGCCATACCCGAAAAGACGACTTTAAACAGCACTTTAGATTATGTTGTACATATATAAAAAATATGTGTTCCCACACTCATTTATAGAAACGAATAAGAAGAAGAAGAAGAAGAAAATATAAAATAGAAACGTAACGTGAATGTGCGAATTTTCGTATTATCTTTTTACAATTCTAAATGCAATTCTTCTAAACGGTTGAAAAGATGTTAACGAGCTAGAAAGGATAAAACTTTTCACGGGTCAGTATCAGCGAATCGAACGTCAATAATCCGACAACTGCATCAATAGTTGAGTATTTACTTTCACTCTTTCACATTGTGGACAAACAGAGAAAACGTGACCGAGTCAGGGTAAAACGCCTGTCTGGCTGAGATAAACGTAACCCTCAGAATGCTGGGTAATTTAAATAAAATAGATTTTTGTGTCGTCTGCTTTCCAAAACCTTTAATTCCTGCCTAACTTAGGGGAGGAAAGATATCCAGAGTAGCAAACATGTTAGATCATAGGCCTGCCGCGAATTTACTTGTCGGCTGGTTTTGGATCTAACCTGCTTGCATAAGCATGAAGTTGGTTGGAAGTGTATTGGGCATTTTGTTGTAGTGAATCCGTTTTTATACACATGAAATGTTCAAGAAATGGACACGCCGTCTTATATGAAATCAACACAAAATTCATCGTCTTGCTTTCATTGAAACTGTTCGCCCGATAAGAAGACACCAAAAGAAGCATGTCAGCGACCTAAATCTTTTCAACGAACACTCGAAACAAATGCATACAAGAAAAGGTTTGATCAATAAAACTTTGGACAAACGTATCAATATGTCAAAAGCTGAGGTAATATTTGACTTCGTCGGAAATTGGGGCGGACTGTTACAAAGTCATGTGACCTCGACATCATATCCGCTCAGGTTTAAAGGTAATTTCCGGTCGATTAAAATGGACCTAAAATCAACACAAGGATTGCCCGCGCCGGTTGCTGGTTTCGCTTAAGGAAACAGAGGTGTGAACGTGGAAAACGATCAAAGATTCCAGGGAACAAGATCGTTTAACCCTAACACGTTGTAAGTTTAACCCTTAGAGTGCTTGGTTATTTTCTAGAAATAGATGTTTGTGTCGTCTGCTTTCAAAATCCTCAGACATCTTCTTAATTGCTCAGAGTAACAAACAGATTAGATAACAGGCCAGCCGCCAATGTACTCGTTACGAGCAATTTCTCCTTTTTCCACAATGGTTTCCAGAGTCGTCTGCAACAAAGGGCTCAAACGTCGTTATTGTTCGGTAATAAGTTAAGACGGAAGTTGGGAGATTTTCTCACATGACGGTACGTTATAATGGGTCCCGGGTGCCGCACGTAGAAAAGCCGTCGATAAAGGTCAGCGCAGAGATTATTTACACAAAGGATTTCGGATTGAAGTAAATTTTGGATAAATATTTTCAATTCGGTTCGAAAACAATTCTGAATTTATCCCAGATTTGGGAGTCATTTGAAGTAATTATAAGTAAACGCTGAATAATCCCCGATTATCCCGAAAATACAACAACGTGACGTTTAATGCGCGTTTTGAAATTTCAACAAAGTGAAGACAACCGGACATATTCGGAAGGAAAAATGACTTCTGTTTCATAAAATATTGCCTTTTCGTTGTTAAACGTCTCAAGAATAAAACTTGTTGACATATACGATGTGTCAATCCAATACTAATCCGAAGACAAAACATCACAGGCATTAGTAGGTACACGAAACTTGATCTTAATACCGATGATCTTTACCGTAATGTTCTTTATTCTATAATCAGTCCATATACTGAGATTACAACATTGACCTGCTAACCCAAATAGGAAACTTTGACTGCCTTAAGGCGAATGTATGATATCTGTTCAATGCTTAACCCTTATAGTGCTGGAACCGACTCCATGCTCAAGCAAACAGATTAAATACATTGGCGGCTGGCCTGTGATCTAACCTGAATGCTACCCTGTGTCTTTTATTGACCCCTCGGTTTCCGGTTTAACCCATTACCATCAAGTTACGAAATATTACCACTTGTTGCAGACGACTCTGGAAAACACTGTGGGAAAAGGAGAAATTGCTCGTGACGAGCAATTTCTCCTTTTCCCACTCTATCAGATGATTACTTTCCAATTTCATTACATTTTGAAATGTCGTCTGCAAACCCTTCCAATTTGGGACAGTCGAGAATTTGGCGTTTTGTAGAGGTATAATGGTACCAGGATATAAAGTATATAAAATATTGACGTCGAATAATGAGTGCAGCGCCAGCGTCTCTAGCAACAGTTTACAGGCGTTATCAAAGAAACGTGGATAGTTCAGAAGTATACCTAATGAGATTTAAAGAAAGCGTCTAAACTATAAAGCAGAATTTGAGAATCCTGTTTCATAGACATGGGCGGGGAAGTTTTCAAAGAGAAAACTGTTTAATCTCTTCCTCTACGCTTATCCAGTTTAACGCATCTACAAGAGGATAAGTTATCAAAACAAAACATTCATGAGAAGGGAACTGGTTATTCATGAGCAATTTATTCTTTATCAGAACGTTTCCTTTCAAAATTTACAAACGATATCTCACTTAATAATATATATTCTTATATGCCGGGTTCCTGTGCTGTCATAATACATGTAATCAAGACACGTCTGCTCATATGGAGGAATCTGATAGGTCCATAGCATCACAAGGAAGAATTACGAACAAAAGTGTCGTTAAAAAGACATTTACAAGACAGCAACTTTCGTTTGTTTTCGCACGTCATTAGCAATAAGGCATTTGAGTATTCAATTCTGAGTTTAAATTCGAATAGAACAACTGTCTTCGTTTCGTGCAATGTTGTTATTGGTGTTGTTAGCTGTAACGCTCTTCCGATCGCCTAAACGTGGATAAAGATTAATGCATGATTTAATGACCGCGCAAACACTTTGATTCTCGTCTAATAAATATTCACGTAATTAAGTCCTAAGCCAAGGCGTGGCTTATCATAATTCAGCCAATTTGCAGTAAAGAAAAGAAGCAAGTTCCCCATTTAATTGGGGTCTTCTATCTAAGTCTGCTGGAAGGCAAGCCGGTAAAAAAATGAAAAGAAACGCGAGAGAAGAGAGAAAAGAACAATGGAAAGATAAAAACACAGCCGCTCTCTGTTGACTCAAGTCGGCTTGTGTTTCCCACAGAAAGGCGTCTAAATGAAGGTCTGTGACGCAAATTAGAACGGAAAATGTTTTAATCATAATATAAATGATGTGTACATACATGAACTGACTTCATGCTGATGCAAACAGGTTAGATCCAGGCCGGCCGCCAAGTAAATTGGCGTCTGGCCTGTGATCTAACCTGGTTGCTGCTCTGAGTATCTTTTCTCATAAAAAAGCAGATATTCAAGAATTCAGAGAGCATACGACACAAAAGTCTACTTAAAGAAAATTACCCAGCAGTCTAAGCGTTCAACGCACTATTTTTTCTATTGGCGTATTTCTAGGCGGTGAAAGGTCCTGGTTGTCGAACGCACGTGCATTGTTTTCTCGACTTTGATGTATTACTGCCTCATCAATCACTTCTAGACTACCTATTTCGTGAAAACAACGACTTGTCCATTTTGAAGACTTATATAATACGTTCCCGACATCCTGTCTATTCAAATAAGCACTAACTAGTACACTTTTTAAACCCTTAGAATACACGGTTATGTTCCAAAAATAGATTTTTGTGGCGTCTGATTTCCAAAACCTTTAATATCTACTTAATTTTGATGAGGGAAAGATGCCCAATCAGATAAGATCACAGGCCAGCCGCCAATTCACTTGGCGGCTTGCGTGGATTTAACCTCTTTGCAAAAGCATGAAGTAAGTTCCAGCACTATAAGATTTAAGTAAGAGGTTGCAATCATGATTCATATCGATGATGTATTTGTGAAAGTTTGATTGTATTTCCCGTTGGCGCGGATTCTTGAATAGATGTCGACCAAAGTACTTTTACGTCCTTAACCACTACGAGTCAGTGACCCCAAACGAAAAAACGCATTTAAACACAATTGAATATATTTTGTTCCAACTTAGAGACAGCAATAATGAAACGTCAAAGACAATGAACGAACTGATCCATTACGAAAAAATAAATTTGGGCGAACTATCGAAAGAGTGGTTACTTCTTTTGTCGATAATCATTCTTGGGTCATCTTCCGCAGGTGTTTGTAATTAAATACATAGGTTAATGTTAAGGTAATTATGAATTACGTTTTACATGTGTAAGGCGTTGTGTAGAAAAAAATTTACACCATCAGAAAGGGCAACTATTGCCAGCCAGGCCATCAACCCGTCAGATGGTGGGGTAAGATAATTGAGGTTTACAGTCAGAGTGGTTTATTTTCATGTTCATATAACTAGTTCTCGAGACGGGAATTTGGAAGTGTATTGGGCATTTAGTTGAGCTTTCCCAAATAACAAAGTACACTTAACCCTTGTTCCAGGAAAAAACAACAACATCGACTCTGATTTATGACTCATTTTGGTGCCCAAGTAGAGAGATGATCAAACTCAAATAAGTCGGTAGCGCAATTATTTTGTTTGCAAAAAAAGGAAAATGTTCGAAAAGATAAGTTTCTTTCTTTAAATCAAGTTTCAAGAAGGTAAAGAATGAACTGTCATATGTCTAATATGCAAAGTTCAGTTTAAACATAAACCCATCACCAAACAATAACGACATTAAACCAGTTTGTTGCAGACGACTCTGGAAAACATTGTAGGAAATGGAGAAATTGCTCGTAACGACACAATTCTTCCCATATAGGGACCCCTCGGTAAACAAACATACGAAGAAACAGACATGCAGCACACGAGAGAGATTTTCTTTAGGGCGTAGGGGTTCCTAATCTGTACTGCATTACAGAGTTATCTTGTAACACATAATTAACAAGTCTGGATGTGTTTGTTTCTTGCTTGCCCGTTACTGATTAGTCTAATGTTAACAAATACACGTTTACGATAAGAAAACTCTTATAGCATTCGTACCCCACGTGTTTCGACCCCCTAGGCATACAAACGATGCATATATGCGCCTTGTCAGCAATTATAGGATTGCGTAAGATGCGTTAAACACGGGGCCCTAATTACAGCATAACATCCGTATTTAGGGAGTAATTCTAGAGATAGCGCCGGCTTGATGAATGCTAGTTTCACTGACTGTCAAGCTTCCTCTTTCGACTTACAAACCCTGACCCAAATATTTGTGAAACAAATGAGAAGTACGTGAAAATTCTTGGACGTCTTAAATTTGCCAACGAATAATGCTGTGGGTAGTCACTACATGATGGACTTGGTTGTTAACAAGAACGCAGTAAGGTTTAATAACAGGGGTTTAGCGAGAGACTATCCATAGCAATTCAATTGACCGGCCAGTTCATGTTTTTTCTGAGCTTCAATCGAAGTCTTCCCCGGAGAATTGTGCCCTGCGCACGCCCAGTATGTGCTTTATTGTTGTCGGTTCGGCACCCCTATCGTAACCTCGTTCCCTTACTTCAGTCCTGTATCCACATCCGGTTACCATCGGATACATTCCGTCCGATCCCAATTAAGATGTCAGACGTTTTTATTGAATTTCATCTTCGAACTTTATTATGGGTGATAACAAGTTGACGACCGATCGGCCAGATAACCCAGCTCCCGGCCCATGATATTATCTCGCCACTAACGAGATTTGACGGAGGGAGATCACGTGGTTAGGCGAGACCAGATGGAGAAGGGAAGATTCCTTTGCTATAGTCCGCCATATTGAATCTTTCACATTTTTGTGATTTCAAACTCGTATTAATATGCTTGCCGACTTCTGGTTCGATTTTAAACATCATATCATGCTTTACAACTATCCCCTGCCGAATTCTTGAATTTGGACGAGTCCATGAAAATATATTAGTGTAGATTTCGCACCATTGTTTTTCCCGTAAGCAGAAGGATTTAGTAAGCGAACGGTCATATTTAGAACCGCTTTGTTCTCGAGGAACCTGTCATTAACTGTTAAATATGGGTTTCGCAGACGCTTTAATTGTTCTCATAAATCGTCCGGACGATTAAGAATTGTTTTAGAAACCTTCCATTTCTTTTCCGGGGGATTTTAATCTTTCGATTTCACAGTTAATGTTGCACTACATTTCTTTCCTAGAATCAGACCCCTTCTTTGCCTTACAACGACGCCTTTATACAAACTCTGATGGCCTACACATCTTAGACGGAATGTTCTCATTAGTGAAGACAAATGTTTACAACTTTATGTAATTATGTAGTTATTTCCCTCCTTGTTCTTCCCTCGATCTTTCCCATATTTACCTACACACCCCTTTACGACAAACGGAAGGGTTTGTCCCCAATCTTTCGTCCTTTCTTCCAACATACACGAAATAAATTCGGAGTTTGCCTCTCTCAACACAATTAATTTCGATACCCCAAAAAGTCGCTCTAATTTCTTTATTTATTCGGAGGGGGGATTCAGTGTTTGATGAATGGAAGCAACTGCCCCTGTACTTTCCCTGGCCCGATAAACCCCTTCTACAGTGAGATAGGGCGGTATTTATCTGCGGGGTCATTCGCCACAATACAACATACACGAACAATGCGCGACGGATATATCTACCATTTCAAACCTTTCAAACCAATCTAACTCAATTTCCCGCGCAATACAAATAGTGTTGGTACTCATTTCAATCGTTTAGACCAGACAAATTCAATGACCATCATCAAAATTGCATCAAAACGCAAACAGGGTACCATTTCCCCCCTGTAGATGGCAATATTCCTGTGTAGCGGGGACCCAGTAAGCAAAACACGCCGCACGTGTATCGTAGACGGAATCAGCTATCTCTGTGGAGAAATTCTTTTTTGATAATTCGATTTCAAGATGCTACGGAGGGGAGAATATACAACACCCTTCTGCCTTATCTAGACACATCGACCTCATGTACACAAGGTCATGTATGAAGAAAACAAAATCATTTGCGGAAAAGAAGCTTTTGTCTATTAGTATGGAGAGTATCCAATCTAATTGGGATCATTTACCGAGACAGAGAAGTTCGCGGCAGAGTTTATAGACACGTGATCTGTTATGGTGAGACGGGTTATCTATGTACTTGTAGTTTGTAAACTCCGAGATTTTGGATTTGATAACGGATAGGAAAGAATAACATCGAGTAACATGAGCTATGTTTGCACTTTCACCAACTTGTAAATATTCTGAGGAAATCATTAACTGCAGGTCGATCGAAGGGGGTTCCATCTCTCTGTTATTTCAAGTTAAACGAGAAAAAAACGTGAGAAAAAGTACAGGCAACCTTGGTGATAAGACGACACGTGAACTTGGTCCGAACGTTAACCCTTAGAATGCTGGGTAATTTTCTAAAAATAGACTTTTGTGACCTCTGCTTTCCAAAACCTTAAATATTCTACTTAATCTTGTTGAGGAAAGATACTCAGAGAAGCAAACAGGTTCGATCACAGGACAGCCGCCAATTTACTTGGCGGCTGGCCTGTGATCTTACAAGTTTGCATAAGCATGAAGTCGGTTCCAGCACTAAAAGGGTTAAAGTCATTTAACTATCTGTGTAAAATGTTTGACTACCACACTTTCTGCAATCAAAACAATTAGGCGACCCTAAACTTCATGTCCTAGGTTAAACATGAAAATGAACAAATTAGTAATAGGTTGCCCTAGGGTTTTACCACTCTTATGATAACACGGAGATTTGTTTGTTAAATCAAAACATATGCATTTACTTATATCATATTGATTTTCGTTTTGAACATATTTTTCGAGCACCCTGACAACTTGGATGGATAATGGTAACAATTGAGCTACTTGACTTCCATCGTCTTCACAACGGATATTACTATACTAATAACCTGTGACAGGTTTGATCTTAGACTGTACACTGAGTTGAAAAAGTAAAAAATCATATTGATATTAGAGCTATAGCTACAATAATATCTTCGGTGTGTACAATAATCGGTGACAAATTGAACAATACTGCTTTATCTGGCCAGATCTGTGATCTCTACAAGCATCTTTAGATTTGTCTCGTATATTAAGGTAAATCATCCAAAATTGATTCGATGAGTTGCTTTTAATTAAATGGTCATAATCAAAGTAATAACACATGTATAAACGACGTTACACTAACGGGATATGGTTAATAGTTTACTTCTAGGTAAATATAGGACATACGGAAAGAGCAACCAGGAAGAATGTTGAATGGATTACCTTTGCTACGTTGAAATATAATTGTGGAAGAATCTTTAAAATTTGCGACGATCACTGAAACAGCTAGATCAATCAGTAGGTCTACTTAAAATCACTACAACTTGAAAGTCGGGCAAAATAAAATGGACATGATTTAAATTAATCAAAGGGGGAACATTCGGAAATCTTCGGAAATCAAATCGACCTCGGGTGATTCGTGTTTACGTAGAATTGCCACAATAACTTGACATGTCAAGACATGTAGTTACAAATATGAGCTAAATACTAGCTCACTTCTAAGAAGGAACACAGATACCAAAACGTATCCTTCTGATTACTTGGAAAGTGCCATTAAAGTCACTATAGTCGTAGGTAAACTCTTCCTAGACATTTTAGGTTCGCCTTGAGATTCCTTTTTTCTCCAGCTTAAAGCTTTAGTTTTACAACCAGATGCTTCCGGAAGATATGAATGCAATGCCAAAATAACACGGAAACACTCGAGGACTGATACCGAGATTGGCCCAGTCTCCACGTGACTTAAGGGAGAATACCCATAATAAACCACTTTGAAACTCATTCTTTCGTTGAATTACTTCGGTCGTGCTCGGTATACCTCGGTCTGGACCGAAACTAATCACATTGAACCGAATATTTACGGAACCAGACCGATGTTAACCGAGATCTACCGAAGTAATCCGATGACAGAATGAGTTTCAAAATGGTGGATAATGGATATTTTACATCAAGATAGATAACTCTGTAATGAACATGTGTTGTTAGTTTGCAATAGTGCTTAGTAGGAACAATTTCACAAAATCTGATTGGAGGATAAACACAATCCGATCAATAATCAGTGCTCAACACGTTTGTCACAGCACGCCCCAGTGTTACTCCATAACATCGTAAAAACCAAATAATAACTTTCTTGATAAACTTACAGCAGTCTAAATTAACCTTTTACCAAACGCTAAATGTTCGACTGTCTCAAATTGAAAGTGTTTGCAGACGACACTTCAAAATGTGATGAAATTGATAGAAAATCTTCTGATAGTGCAGAGAACATTGTGGGGAAAAAGGAGAAATTTGCTCGTTACGAGCAATTTCTCCTTTTCCCCCCACAATGTTTTCCGGAGTCGTCTGCAACAGACTGGTCAAATGTCGTTATTGTTTGGTAATGGGTTAATATCCGACCCGATATATAATAGAAATTCGATCAGGAAATTATTTATCAACATTTTTTCTAATTGACGCCAGAAATCTTTAATGTTGATTGGGAAATGCTTCACATTTGTCAAGATCAGTACGTAAGCAACTTGTTATAATGGTCTATGAATTATTCTTTTATAGTTTTGAATGTGAGAAGTCGATTAACAACTAATTCAGTGGGTTTATGGAGAAAACACTTGGGCGGTTCACTCGTAAAACAGGAATTTAAATAATCCAAATGCAAAATGAAAATAAAGTCACTAAAACGAACACTGCACTTGATTTAAAAAAAATGTTTGCCATTTTCAGCAACCAGCCAAATTTGGATGCCAAAAACGAAATGATTTGTGACGAATTTAAACGTTTGACTTTTAAACACACTTGTCAAGCGATAGAATGAAGGAAGATAATAAAATGATGGATCAACACAAAACTATTCAAAAAACCACATCAATCAAACACGTTCTAGATTTAGAACTTCACCCCAAGTTTTGCAATGGCGTCCTATTTCTCTCTAGTTTTCACTCGTTCGCCGCCATGACGGGATCGAACAGGTCACGTGGTGTGACATCTCGCAACTGGCGAGATTTGGGACTTCATCTTGTTTTCAAGCTGGAGCAGTAATGAATGACATGTCAATTGTTTATCAAAACCTCATGAAAAAGTATGAGCTATCTGAATCGATTGAAGCAGTTGCTATAATAATGCTGTTATTCATATAACTTTTATTACCAAACCACAATGCGCTAGTGTCCGCCTATAGTGAATTGCATATTTGTCGAACAGTATATAAATTACGTAAGATATATTAAAAAACTTATTGAAGGTAATTACCATTACATAATTCTGTATTCAAAGCAATAAAAACAATCTCCAACCGTTAAGGACTTCTGCTGTTTGAATTAAAACAATTTTACGACATGGCGTCCGCCTATTCGGATACCTAATATATCGAGCGTTAAGCGCGCATCTAAAGGTGCGCAGGAATCCAACCTAAACAGTGGAGCAGACGTTCTAAGCACTTAACGCAATGTGTTCCTCTGATGGGGGCCACCTGGGGTTTGGTTTTAGTTCAATTTTGACATTATGCTTGTTTTATTTATATTTCTAAATGTTCGTGTTTATAGATGTAGGTAAGCAGCGTTTACACCTCCACGTCTAAAACGAGGCGAGAATACAGACGGACCGAGAAACTTTCTCCTCTTGTGTTTACTTTATTTAACCAAAGCACTCACAACAGCAGCATCTGCTCCACCCTGTACTCGCGTAGGAATACAGGCGTAGGACTACAAGCGTAGGAATACAAGCCCTACACAAGATTCGGATAGAACGACTATGTATGGATGGTTCTGTAACCAATCAACTTAGTTTGAAGTTGTCACCAATAACGTAATACAGGTTTTTATATTGGGAATGGCATACTGATTAAGATATTTGAAAGATTCACCATGGGGTGTGTGGGGATTTAACAAGAAGACAAATTTATGTCAGCCTTAAGTTATAAGCATGTACCCTTTTATAAGGCTAAATGTCTATCAATCAGTTATCTATGTTCATTTAGCAATACTATGTTACCATTTTACTTTTAGTTACGGATTACCCAAATAGTAACTGACCATAGGTCACACCAATGTAGTAAATTAGGGTTGACGAACGGGAAGGAGTCTAAACAACCTATTACAAGGTAAGTAAAACTTGTTCTAAAATATTGTTACGTATGATCCAATAGAACAAACAGAAATGTTTATGAATTAATGTTAAGTAATGACTTTTCAGAAGTTTCGTTGCATGCCTTTAAAAGATAGAAATGTAGCCTTGTGAATGTTTAGTACAAATGACAAAGGAAAAGTGTTTTAAACCGACCTTAAGATGGCAGTGAACTCCTTCTTACATCATATTGTAGTAATGTTGTGCTTATCGTACAATGCTAAGTCTTACAAGTGTACATTTAGTTTTATTGCAGTAAGGAACAGAAAATGTCCAAAGATGTCGGAGTAATGACAAAAACAGCAGTAGAGAATGAATATATAGCGACTTGAGATTGTATCAAATTTAATCTACGAGAATGAGTCCATAAATGATCTACTAAACAAAAAAGTCAAAGCCTGAAAGCAAATTTTGTGAAATCTGTCCCATTAAATACAATGTGTTACATATGTTAATATTTGATCTATCAACCCATTCTATGATCGAATATAAAATGCAGATTGCTGTACTTGGAAGAAATATTTTTCCCTTTTACAACTAGATCTATGTTTTTGTTGTGTCAAATACACTATGTCAAAGAACGGGTTGACAGATCAGACATGCACGGCGTAAGTCCTATCTCCAACGGGTACATATCAATAAAACACGGGGTTGGCATCTTATAGAAGATGATCATACAAGATGATAATTATCCCATATTTAGTTATGGACCTAGAAATCGGTGGATCAATGCAAGACTATAGAAAGTCCTTCACAAACAATGAACACTCACCAAAGTAGTGTTCTAAACCCTCGAAGTTTGGTTAGAGACAAGATTTACCCAACTGATGTTTTATTTAAACGTATGGTAAGTCACCATGTTACCCTTTACACTTATGGTAAAATATCTTAAAAGACATATTCTAATTTCAAATAGAGTTGAGCAATGAAGTCTTCATTCAACCATTATAAGTTAAGTCTTTTTTGGAACACAACTAGAGACAGTTTCATCGACCATTGGTGAAGCCAAAATAGAAACGTTAGCAATAATGTCATCATTGTCATTAACATATTCATCAATGCTAACTTCTAGTCTAGAATAAGTATTATATGTTGTTTCTTTTTACATTTACAAGCGATAAATAATATAAGTAACATGTAACTGCAAAGCTATCAACCAAAAACACATTTAGATGTTAGGACATTAACTTTTGGTTTTATCAAATGGAAACATGTTTAAACATTTAGTTTGGAATTGATTTAATAACCAAGTGGTTAATTAGTTATTCCTGATTGCTAGTGTTGCGACCAACTTTTCCTTACATTCAACATAGATATTGAATGAGGAAAAAAAACAAGTTATTTGTTGATGACGTTTTACAATGTAATAAACAAACGTTGGGGTTATACCGTTCCATAGCGAACCCACGTAGGACAGTATCGTCATTTGTGACGCCGACTCTGATTGGTTATCGCTTGTAGACTAACCAATCAGAATCCTCACTGTTACGTGTTGGTGTGCAGGGAAGCGGTATGGCCCCGATAAAGCAATAACCCATTACCAAACAATAACGACATTTGGACAGTTTGTTGCAGACAACTCTAGAAAACATTGTGGGAAAAGGAGAACTTGCTCTTATCGAGCAATTTCTCCACAATGTTTTCTGTCCTATCAGAAGATTATTGATTAGTCTATCAATTTCATCACATTTTGAAATGTCGTCTCCAAACTTTTTAAATTTGGGAAAGTCGAAAGATTGTCGTTTGGTAGAGGCTTAAAGTAAGTAATAAAGGGAGGTAATAACAGCTGTACTCACCTATTTAGAAATTGTCCCGGGAGCACGCCAGGAACGCCTGTTTTAATAGCAATGGGAAGAGCTGTAAATAAGACGGGTGAGAAAACCTCGATGAGTATGGGTAGTTAGCAGTGATCGGGGGTGGTGGACACATAGAACAGCGGAAGTTACGTCATTAGTACGTTATGCAAATCTATTCTATGACGCCATTTCCGTTTTAAAACGAGGGAGCGTGGTATTTCATATTATTTAATCTGCTGGTGTTCACAACTGTGACTATGTATGTAATTTCGGTAAGAAATCTTAGCAAATTTACGATGATATTTATATACACTTTTTGAATGGAATAAATGACCTACTTTTCATTTTGTATGGGCTTAAACCTTTATCTTCGTAAAACAGGAAGTTTGTAAGATCCGTTGTTTCGATACTCAAAAACATAATTTGATCCTCTTAGAATGTGCAATGAATAGTCCATATCATTGATGAAATGAAAACACGTTTAATAAAAAACAATTATTATATACCAACACAAACGTTATTGTATCAGACAAACCTATTCTATTGAAACCTTGGAATCAGCAATACATTATGAAAAATTTGTCAAAGAAATCGTCTTTTGACCCTTATATTGCTGGAACCGACTTCATGCTTATGAAAACAGGTTAGATCTAGGCCAGCCGCCAAGTAAATATTATCTTGCATGTTTGCTACTCCATGTTTCTTACCTCATCAGAATGAAGCAGATCTGGACGTTTTGGACTAAGACTTACAGAACAAACCAAGATAATGAAAGAATTGAATGTCTGGTGTTTTATCGACAGACAAGACCATCGGCCGATGCCTTTTGTGCTCAACACGAGAAAAAAGGTTACTAACATATGACATCGACGGTTGTTTGCCTTTAGAATGCTAGGAAATTTTCAAAGGAATTCTGCTTAATTTTGATTGGGAAATATATTCAGAGTAGCAAACAGGTCAGATCACAATTTACTTGGCGACTGGCCTGTGATCTAACCTGTTTGCAAAAGCATGAAGTTGGTTCCAGCACTATAAGAGTTAAGTTAAGGAAGGGTTGTGAAAAGGTACTCTTAATTGTTAGTCGTCACGACAAACGTAATGATCTTAAACTACATGAAACATAACACAAACCATTGAGATAAAACATGAATGCTTGAAATAACACGTTCTTTTGAGGTAGAATACCCATACTCCGCCATTTTTGAACATGTTCTTTTGTGGGATTACTCCTGACGTTCTCGACATATACCGGTCGGTTTAATTTGAATAGTTTCTGTTCAGGTCGATGCACACAGGGAGCGACCGAAGTAATCCGACGAAAGAATATGATTCAAGATGGCGGATAATGGTTATTCTACTTTAAGTCGAACTATGTAATTGAATGTTAATTTGTCTTCAAATTAATACTCCTTGTTATAATCATATATTGACTATTCAAATTTATTACATTTCAAATAATCGCAAAGCTTTGGTTAAGGATATTTTAAAATCCAACTATTATAATTACAATAAGGTAAACATGATTCACATATATCTTACTGGAACGAATTCATTAAAAACGCTAATTAAGATTTCTCGGGATGTATTCATCTGAATTGTGTTTTGTCATTTTGGCGCTTAAAGCAAAGTAGACCTCCATATGAAATATTTCAAATATAAGAAACTTCGATAGTGTTTGTTGTCCTGGGATATGAAGGAAATGACATCGTGAATTTCGGTACCCCGTAAATTTACATTAATCCAATAAGAGAATTAAGCGATGCAAGTTTAATTAACCCTTTACCAAATGCCAAATTTCCGACTGTCCAAAATTGAAAGGGTTTGCAGACGACATTTCAAAATATGATGAAATTGAAAACTGAGCGTCTGATAGGACAGAAAACATTGTGGGGAAAGGGGAAATTGCTCGTCACTAGCAACTCCTACTTTTCCAACCACGTTTTCCAGATTCCTCTGCCACAAACTGGTCAAACGTCGTTATTGTTTGGTAATGGGTTGAAGTCGAACACGTAGCCTTCTGATCTCGGTATAACGGTATAACCTCACCATTGAACACCATCTGACACGTCTTAACCCTTTACCAAACAAAATGACATTTGACCAGTTTGTTGCAGACGACTTTGGGAAATATTGTGGGAAAAGGGGAAATTGCTCGTCGCGAGCAATTTCTCATTTTTCCACAATGTTTGAAGATGATGTTTCAATTTCATCACTGTTTGGAATATAGTTTGCAAACTCTTTCAATTTGGGACAGTCGAAAATGTAATGCTTGGTAAAGCGTTATAATAACGATTGATTTAGATCATCATTAAAACTCTTGCATCTGTAAAACCTAGGCTGAATGTTTTGTTTGTTGGTTTTGCGTGCAAAATAACTGGCATGAAAGCATGTTAAATATTTACCAAAGAAATCAAAATGTGTTTACCATACATATACAAAAAATAAGTACATAAGAGAAGAGCATAGTTTTGCATACGAAAATTCCCCTAGACCAGTCGTGTGTTTTTTTCGAACAAGCTCTGCTATGCAAATTCATTAGTATTATTGGCGTGGCATGGATGCAACGTGAATGAACTATGATCTCAGTTCGTGGGTGTATAGAGTGCAGTCTGATGCTCGCAAACAAAAAACGAAAGGTTATTAATAATGAACCTAGGTCAATATTGCCAGAATTAGTCATGTAAAGAGAATGCTGCCATAGAGCAATCTCACAGCTCGTTTCGTATGTTTTTACGACATTTGATGATTTTGGCAGCGTTAAAAGGAAATGTATAATAGGAGTATGAATATCCCTCAACAATGTGGCTTTAAAACTACTGCGGCAAAACTAGAATTAGCTCATGATAAGCAACCGCCTATGAACTGACGTTACCATAAAACATTTGCCTATTCTTTGTTTTCATTTTTTCTTCATTTAGTGTTAACTTTTGAACAAGAAAAGCAAGCCATAGTCATGTAGTACGGGTTGTGTACCAATGTGCAATGCCGTGGTGTGTGGAATAAGTCGCACTCTAAGAGAGACCATATGTTGAAAGAGAATAAACATAAATCATCAACAACCTTAAAACGGTTAGGGTATTTGAATAGACCCTGCATTAACGAATGTCGGGTAGTTCTATCACGCTCTTCGATTACTAATCACCTGTCACTTTAATATGCTCTAATTATATAATACCCACAGACAACCACTTATATGTCGAAATAAATTTAGTCTCTTTAGGAACCTCGCCGGGTTCTTGAATGGTTTAATATTTCGTTTGGGATGAGTTAGGTGTATAATAAGTACATGGAAAACCCCAAACAATGGAATGATCTCTCTTGACGATAATCCGTAAATGGAATAGTCTACATGTAGATGAACTGAAATGTTTCAATGTCGTAATTGAAACTATTAATTCCCTAATAACTATAAAACGTGTCGTGTTGGATTTATGTATTTTGTATACTTATGACTAGAAGCTGTACTAGCTTATGTCAAAAAATTGTTTATGTCTTTATGTGTATTTCTGTTTGTATAGGGTAATGTCTATGTACCAGTCTATCCGGAATTAGTTATAACTTGTAAAAGGGAGAGAAATAATGCCACCCTTCAGTACTTTGATTTAAGTAATAAAGCCTGTATGCGAGACAGAACATTTACAAAGTGACAGACTAACAGGTGAAACAGATTCGTTTTAAATTACCCATCGCTATGGAGATAGACCGAACGTTTTACGCGCATATTCCCAAGCTGATATGCCCCTCGTTCTGAAGACCATCTCAGCTGTTATAAAAAATACTACAATACTGACAGGAAAAGAAATGGGCGATGCTTTTCAGTCGACGAATAAGTCAACTTTAAAATATGGCGCATCGGATCGACATGTAAATACTGGTCTGAATCGGTCATTGCCTTCCCAAATGTTTGACTCATCGATTAGAAATAGAAACATGTCAATCGGTCTTCCATCGCACATCGTTAACATTGATTCGAACACTGATTTTCTTCATTACTGCATTATCCTTACACATAGCGAAACTTGAAGAGACGGGCAATGTTCTCCGTATAGGAACATGTATCCAATTTGAATCAAAAATGTAAACCTTACCAATGTATTCGAAAAGAAAGATAATAGACAGAAAACATTCGCACATGCACGAATCCCCGAACTAGTGCCTGCTGTTAGGTTGAAAAGTCGAGACGGTTTAATGGGAAATGTGCTATACCGTATGTTAGAGATAATTCTGACATGTAAGCTGTATTGCTTCAAACCGTTCACGATTTTTACAATTAATCTTGACATACAATCCCCTCCTCTGAGGAAACGTAACTGACAACAACCAGTGTATGACGTAACCAATGGGAGAGAAAACACTGTTGCTTAATTTGTCAAATCTAGCCCTACAACTGTATTTCTATACAAATGTACATGAATATGGCATACGGTTAATGTTTACTAATTGATTCATTTATCCTGTCTGTTTCATTTATATGGGTTGTTTCATGCATACTGTCTGTTTTATGTATAATGTGTGTTGCATGTGTAAGGTGTGCTTTGTTTGTTCTAAAAATTAACTGCCAAGTAATTGAAACATAAAAAGTTGAAAGTGCATTCGAAGATTCTTCATAGGAATAAGCGTTTGGACACCTTTCATGCTTCAAAGAAGGCGTAACTATTTTTCACGAAAGTTTTTTCTAAATGAAGTTCAAAACTTCATGCGTTACTAACGTCTATCATTTTCAAACACTTGGGAATAATTATTCAAAGCTAAACATCGGAGCAATTGACACAAAACCAGAAGTGTCACACATTCCGAGAGCCATCACGGGTGATAAAACATGATTTAAAAACCCCATTTATTTCTCCTATCGAAAAATAACGATGTCGAAATGAGAGAAAAGTCGAACGACTTGAGTTACAGATTGTCAAAATAAGAATTACGAGAATCGTTTTGACGAGCGGTTTCTGTTGCAATTTTAACATAGGAAGGGCTGGTACTGCACTAACGAATTTGCAGAAAATTAGTTTCTTTTCGACTTTCACAATTATCTTACATTTCGTGATTTGTAAAAACGGTTTCAGTATGATTTATCCTATTGAACGAATGCAAAAAATGACAAAACACACACAGTCAAAACCCCAATTTTTCAATAATAAATAATTGAATAAAACTACGTGACCTTATTTCGTACTCCAGTTCCAAAGAATAGCTAAATTTAATTATCTTGACCGCGAGGTACTAAAAAGTGCCTGACTAACTTATCGCAAAATATGTCAATGGCGCATCTTTTAATTACTTTAAGAATCCCTGTTGTAATAGAATAATATGTTCTTTATGAGCAATCACGTCTTTGTCACAATGATTTCTACAAAATGATACACAGAATTTTTTATAATTTGTTCTTGAACTTTTGAAAGACCTGTTGTGCATTCAATTTGAATCTGTCGCATATTTCATGTTAACCGAAAACCCGGAACATCGTTCTTGATTAAATCGTCAATAAACGAATGCCCATGACCTTTCCTCTGACCAAGGAGTGTGCATGTATACTTGAATTTAAAGGATTTCCCGAGTCATACATTATGAGGATTTCCCGAGTCATACATTATGAGGATTTCCCGAGTCATACATTATGAGGATTTCCCGAGTCATACATTATGAGGATTTCCCGAGTCATACATTATGAGGATTTCCCGAGTCATACATTATGAGGATTTCCCGAGTCATACATTATGAGGATTTCCCGAGTCATACATTATGAGGATTTCCCGAGTCATACATTATGAGGATTTCCCGAGTCATACATTATGAGGCTTTCCCGAGTCATACATTATGAGGATTTCCCGAGTCATACATTATGAGGATTTCCCGAGTCATACATTATGAGGATTTCCCGAGTCATACATTATGAAATTGCAATTTATGGGTAAGACCTGCATAAACCTATCGCTCATAACCCGTATAGTGCTGGAACCAACTCATGCTTTTGCAAACAGGTTGGATCAAGGCCAGCCGCCAAATAAATTGCCGGCCGGCCTGTGATCTAACCTGTTTGCTACTCTGAGTATCTTTTCTATTCAAAACCAAGCAGATAGTGCATGTTTTGGAAAGCAGACAACACAAATATCTTTTTTTTAAAATAAAGTTACCAAGCATTCCAATGGTTTAATAAGGTTTGGGTTAAAAGTGCGTCACAAAAATACATCTACCCCCATGTGTACAGAAAACAATTAACCTCTATGCAAATACAGCCTTAATTTGTAATCGGAGTAGCTCTAAACAATTTGTAAATCGCTTAACGTGCCTAGTTTACACACACAGCACGATATTGGCCTTAGATTGTCCCTTGACGGATTAGAGGAATTGGTCAAGAACGGGCCTAATATAACAATCGAACACCAAATGAAAGTGTCGTTATAGATTTGACTGTCAGACACGATACTTCCCATGTATGGCTAGCCAGGGCAAACTTTGGCATTTATAAATACGACCAGTCAAAACTTTTACATGAAAATATTGTATGGCAAGCTAGGGCAAACTCTGGCATCTACTTATAATGCTAGTTAAAATTCCTTCATGGCAATATTCAAGAAAACCAATCATTTGAGATTCTGTTAAGTCGAATATCGACGAATCAGAACCTAGAATACTTGATTTCCGCATCGAATATTCTATGTTAAAGGTCATATGTACAGGTTGGGTTTATTTCATAATATCAAAATATGAAGTAAAAGAATCACATTGAAATTATTTGCAACATTTTAGCATAACGCATTACGTCATAAATCACCGTCATAGCGCACCGATTAATAAAAGTTCGTATGACTTACTTCCCTTTGTTGTGACGTCACTCGTGATCCACTGAATGTGCCATGTAAAGGGCGTGAAGAGCGATCGCTGGTTAGAATATGTTCTTTTCTTCAAATATACTTTCCAGTAACTCCACCCCCAGTAAGAGGTCTATGATTTCGAAATTTATGTCGTCTTTCTAGACCAACTGTTTTGACTTAAAAATTGTTCTTCATATTGACTTTACATTTATGTTCGTTTTCTCTCGTGTTAGTAGCCTTGACACATTGAGCATTTAATTTTCGGACAGGTTTAATAATTAACAGCTAAAACATAAAAATCGTCATAGTTTATTTTACTAACAACCTTAAATAAGCATACATGTATTTGAATTTATTTTTTATGATTTTGGAATTTATATATCAATTTGACGAAACTTGATTTTGATGTTAAACGTTTTTGTTGTTGAAAACATAGAGTTAATACCGTTTTAGTGAATACTGATTATCATATACTTATTGAAGTGTCAAACTATTCTAATAGAAAAGACAACATGTTCACTTCTTTGAATATCATAACGACAAAGTATCAGACGTAAGTCACATTGAGAGATAAATATGTCCTGACATCTTATCAATCCAAACATCCTGTGAGAGTTTGGTCTTAATTTGTTATATCTTAACAATGGATTTTTTAGATAAATTTAATTGCCGCGCATTGAAAGTGTGAGATTTGCCGCTTGTTATTTCATGTCTGGAATAGCAGAACGTGTCAGACCTGTTAATTAACAACAGAGATATTTAAGAGATTAACGCCAGAGGCTATCTTTCGCCTAAACAATAAAAGACTTGAGACTTGAAACATACTGTGCAAATGTGGCAGATTGGTGTTAATTTGCATCACGACCCTTAATCCTTGTAATGTCCGATGTTTGTTGATTGACCCTTTGTATGTGCGGTAAACTGACAATAATCAATTAAACTAAACAAAGAGATTATGTTCAAATGGGTAAATTATATATTTAGTGATCTTATTACTAAATTATCAATATAAATTTGTAATAATCATGTTTGAACACCTGCATTTCAGTGTGACATACGTCATTTAAACCAATATTACCAATGGCAAAAAAATGAGGTGTGTGATTTAAATAATTCCGAAAAGCAGACGCTTAAGTTAAGATCGAACCCATTATCATTTGCGTCGATGAGTTCAGAGACAGTTTGCAGATATCAAATATTCATTATTTTCAATTTTCATTCAAAGACAACGGCAGATAAAAGAAACTTGCTTGTTTTAATCGGTTTTTTATCATAGCAATCAACATACATTTTTCATTTTGTCTCATTTATGTACAATGGCAACGTTTCTACGATTATGTTAAATCATAAAACAAGTTTTGCAAATAAGACCAAGATGCATTTAATCGTTTAAAACCCAAAGACATGGCAACACAATAATTCATGATGTTGGATGAAATCAACACATTCTTGCAACCCTTTGAATTCTTAGGTAATATAATCGTAAAGCAGCCTAATCAAGTATTCCTAACTAAGAATGTAGCAAAGTTAATCTGTTCCAAACAAAACTAGCATAGCGAGTAAGAGAGTCATTCGAGGAAATTAACTTTCAAAAAAGGTGTAATCAACGTGATTTATCCTTTTCTTGAATTTATCTACATTTACACAGTGCAAACTCTATATAAAGATCTAGCAAGACTACACGAGGCTCAAACACCCCAAACTAAAAGTCAGAAATTGTTTTAATCACGAACATCAGTTCACCACAACGTTAATTTTGAACAAAAATTCCTTTACCTGAGATCATGTGGGAAACAGCGTAACAAAAGGACTTCAGGCTTAAATTATCAGTAGCAACTTGGTACATTGGGTAATAAAAAAACGACTTTTGATAGATATATGGAGTCATTCCGAAATACGCTGTACACATTCGCGCGTCACACCAATATCTTGACACATGGTTGTATGCTTTATCGCTTGATTGGTGTTTGAAAGTGAGATTAGCTTTGTCTGGTTTGCATTGACAGTCTTGAAACCAAAACATCAAGGCAAAGAGACGTTGTCGGTGTGTTTCAAATAAGGGAAATATAACAGTTACTCAATAAGTAGAATGAATTTGAAGCGTCTTCACCTGTATAAATAACTTTGAATTGAGTCCGATCGTTTAAAGATCAATAAAATCAATTCTCTGGAAACGCCTAACAATGCGTAAACTTGCCGTCTTCGAAGTGAAAGTAACACAGCCTACTGTTCTTGTTTGGGGAATATATCTTTTGCTTATTTGTAAAGACGGTCCAGTTTACTTATCGAAACTTTTTGCAGCTTTGATGTTCGTCGGAAAACGGGCGAAACTCGCATTTCTTAGACCAAAAGCAGAATAACACCAGAAGACCTGTCAAAATACCATATCCAATATCCAATTTACGTTTTCCAAAACACAATTCAACACTTAAAATGTCCGAAATTTGTAGAAAAACACCGTCGTTACTGAGAACTAGATTCTTCTTACTGATAGTTCATATGACTTTGAATCACAAATGACGTCACAACAAGGGAGATAAGTCATTCACAAAAATCGATAAAGGTGAATAAAAGTAGTCAAAAACAACCTTTTTCGCTTCTGTATGAGAAAAAAATCATTACCTCTGTTATAACGAAACCATAACCTTCTTCAAAAACCATAATTAAAGAAAATTTTGTTTATCGGGAAATATGACCTTTAAGTAACCAGGCCAGTTTTTTTGTTGGATTTTTTCCTTTAAAGAGCCGTTCTGAATTGGTCTGAGTAAACTCTTTTTTTTTCTCTCTGTGTAAACGGAACATGCCAAGTCGGAACGCAAGCTAACGTAGGTCTGTAATAAGCTCCCTAACCGCCCGATATATAATAGCCTGGGGTCCTGGCCCATGCGTATACCCCGCATTAGGGTATACATGGACCAGGACCCCAGAGAAGTTATATGTAATAGTATGATATTTACCTCTAGGTTTAGCCCCGAGATAGGCGAGGTTCACGTTGGCCTTTCTCCCGTCTATGATGGGATTCGGATCCTTGCACGCCCGCTCAGCGGCCTCTTTGTTTGCCATTGTTACCTGAAAGAGAGAAACGAGCAAATGTAAAACACGATCTATCAGGTGCTATGTCAATCATGTAAGGGAGACGTGTGTGTGGTTAAACTGTTTACATTTGATGATATGAAATAGTTCTCTTGTATTTAGCAGTTTTGTACACCCAAATGTGAACTAGAAACGAAATATTCGTCTTGTGTTTATGGGCATTGCTATAGACATCAACTCTACAGGACACATGGTTATTTCTATTTACATCATTTCTATAAACCATGCAGTCTTAGGAATAAACCAGGCATGTCTACTAATTGATTCTTGCATTCTGAGCATGTACTTCAGATTATTGCGCGCTGCAGGCATAATGCATAGGCATTGAGGGAAAATCACACATGATTCCGCAACAGAATTGATGCCCCCATCACAAATAACTGTCTATATCGCTATGCACAATCTTATAATACGCCACAGTAACCCTTACAGTGCTGGAACCGACTTCATGCTTATGAAAACAGGTTGGATCCAGGCCAACCGCCAAGTAAATTGGCGGCTGGTCTGTGATCTAACATGTTTGCTACTCTGACCTCACTCTCCATAAAAATGAAGCAGATATTTAAGAGTTTGAAAAGCAGACGACACAAAAATCTATTTTTAGAAAATTATCCAGCATTCTAAGGGTTAAACCTTTACCCTTCAGTAGACTCTATACACTCCATAGGGTAGACCACAACACACTCAAAAATTTCGAAAGGGATTTCTTACAAGCATGTTATAAAAGATGGGTGGGGTATTAAGTACGAATGCCATGGGTCGGGTAACATTATCATGGATTCAACGTCTACTTAATTAGTCGGTTATTAAAATATCTCGTCTGATTTCATATCTCACCGGGCTAATGAAGAATTAAGTCGTGTTCTATGATTATTTTGGAGAATTACCTAGCCAAATCCAAACAATGCGTTCTTTAAAGACCTTATTTTGTTTGATGAATTCATTTCAGTCCATTGCCTTTTTCTTCCTATGCTAATAACTTCAATTCGAAATTGTTGTGTTACGTTTGATTAAAAGCAGCAATTAAAACAGTCGTTAACAGCTGAGAGATGGACTTAAAAAGTTTTATTGAGCGAATATTCATAAAGATTTATAGAAATGAAGAGGTTAAATGATTCATACATTACAACCATATTCTCTCCCACACAACATTCACATACATACTTATATATTTATTCGTAATTCTTAAATATGCTCTGTAATATTCTGTTTACTAAACATTCCTTGCCTAAAAAGCCATAAAGATGCTCCTTAACCCTTATAGTGCTGGAACCGAGTTCATGTTTATACAAATAGGTCAGATCCAGGCCAGCCGCCAATTCAATTCGGCTGGCCTGTGATCTAACCTCTCTGCTAGTCTGAGTATCAATCCTCAACCAATTAAATAGATATTCAAGGTTTTGGAAAGCAGACGACACAAAACCCTATTTTTGGAAGATTACCCTGCGTTCTTAGGGTTGAACTATCTTATCATTTCATTGAATAAGCTGCCCTTGCTCCTCGCCTATCTTTAAGGTTCGTTACAATATAACGAAAATAAGGTATTAACTATGCGGAAGTATAATTCCTAGTATTGCTCTAGGTCTACAAGGCTTTCGGGCCATAGAACGGAGAACCATCATTCTACAGGGGCGAAGGGAGTGCAGCAAATAGAAAATTTAAAATTAATGGTTAACAGGTTGAGTGTATTGTCAGTGATCCGGCAAATAGGTAAAATATGTGGGGGGAACAGTCCCGCGGCAGGAGAATACTCTCTCCACAGTTTCGCATCGTTTTTACTCAAAATGTGCGCTGAATATAGACGCATAACAGGACTTGGTGTCTATTGTCATACAGACATTACTCACAGTCACCTTAATTTACGGACTACGATACCGTTTTACTAAACAACGAAAGGAAAATATTTGCGCATGTCAAAAATGAAAACCATGGATAGTATCTTAAATGAAAATACAGTATTGCAATGTGACACGCCATTGGAGGCGTCTCGGAGAGACGCTTCCAATGACGTGTTACTTTGCAATATTGTTTATCCCAATATTACATTAATTGGGAATGTTGTTTTAAACTTACGCACATTTTTAGCACTAAACGTTCAGTAAAACGCTACCCAGATCAGAACTGAGAAGTCATAATGTTATTGAAAGCATTTGTTTATGAGAGTCACGTATTTTTCAATGTCCATTGTGGTTAGAAATTGATATCCCCGTGCTTATTTTAAAGACAGACCATTTATAATGTTTGCCTCTTCAACTACCATATTTGGTAACCGTTTCGGCTTTTCAAACATACTAAGAAATATCGCGAGCCATCTCCTTCAATAGATCGTTGACTGGTACCTACAAAACGGAAACAATTCAAAGGTGCCCAATGACACTATGTACTCAATATATATACCACAGTCCTGTAGTTTCAGAGAAAGTGTCACGCTAAAACTTTACCAAAAAAAATAACTCCGATGTGATTCGAAGTCTTGAAATAAGGACATAAACGTGTGAAATATAAATGTTATGAGCCATAAATCAAGATCGAATGAGCCTCCATGTGCCTGCATGTAATTAAAATGACTTTGACTTTCGAAATGCAAAGTATTTGAGCGTTGAAAACCATACAAAGAGCATCTAACGTATCTGGATGGGTTTCTTTTGTCGTCATTGTATCCCTGTCACGTGATATCTGCTTTGTTTACCCATAATCCATAAACAAAACGTCACAAGTAGATAAAGCGTTCGTATGATTGCGATTGCGTTCCGCTGTGTGTTGTATTGTACCGGTGTTATATACGAGCCTACCCTTACAAATGGACCCGAGCACCGTGCTTTGTGGTCCATTTATCCCCGGTATAGTTCGTACATAATACAGTATTATTTACCTATAAATATTGAATTACATCCAATTCATACGCTTTGTGGATGGGGCTCTTTTTTCATCAATAGGTCTCAAATAAATCGATTGAATAAGAAAAATCTAACACGTCAACAAAATACCCATGAATTTCTATGTCTACAGTACTGATGCACTTCGTATAAATGTAAAAGAGGGATTCGATCAAAGGGCAGCGTCAACAGTTTCCATTCTTCTTGACGAAAATCTTCATTAATAATATACTATTGATTGATATACAAATTATTTGAATGCATTCCAAATAATTATAACAAAACGAGAATTTGCTCATCACGGGCACTGACTTTAACGTTATCCTTTACTCCCAGAGAAAGAGAAATGTTTAACTAACGTTGATATTCGGATGTCACGGCTGTTTTGTGTTCAAACACATCCTCTGATTGGACTGATAACCTATCTAATTGAACGAAATCCTCATTATAACGACTGATATATTAACGTCATCAAGTCCTTCAAATATGCTGGACATCGAGTCGGTTTACTACCTACATGCATGTGGTGAAAACATGAATTAGTATGGATTAACAATTGACACAGTAGAATTAAGAATATAGGTCCAAGGGTGTATAAGGAAAAGCAGCATGTGTAGTAAAGAATCAGTTCCTATCTGGTAGCCCCTCGCCCTAAAAGATAAATCGAAAGCTAAGTCGATCGTCAAGACATTGGACAAACGTCTGCGACGTTTCGCAAAGTTTCTCTTTTCTTTCGTGCTTCCAGTTGAAAAAGTTTAACCATTTACCAAACAATAACGACATTTGACCAGCTTGTTGCAGACACCTTCAGAAAACATTGTGTGAAAAGTAGGAATTGCTCGTGACGAGCAATTTCTCCTTTTCCCACAATGTTTCCTACCCTATAAGAAGATAATTGTCCAATTTCTTCATGTTTGAAATGCCGTCTGCAAACTCCTTCAATTTGGGAAAGTCGAAAATTTGGCGTTTGGTAAAGGGTTGAATTGGTGAACCTCTTTTCCACAATACCTAACTTAATGGACGTGTTTCAAAGACATGACGGTTTTGTTTGTCTGCTGCTGTTTTTGATTTGGACACATCACGCATGTCTATATGGGTTGGAGGTTTGATAAAAGGAAAGGCGGCTACCCAATGTTACTGATATGATGGTAGCAAGGCTTACTTAGAGAAGAAAGGAAGAGTGAAAAGCCTTTAAAAAGCAATGTTAGTCTAAATAAATGGCTGTTAAGACCCATGTTGATGCGATCGTTCTTAAAAATAAAAGGTGTTTTATCCGAGAGCATTTATCGGTCATTCAGACAGTAAGATAAATGTGTTTTGATCACAAAAAACACGACTATCATACATACAAAGTGATTTTCCGCTTTACCGATTTCTTCTTTTCAATCCCGCGTTTTGAAAACTAAGCGATGCCAAAGGGAATGTCATTTAAATGTAGGTGTCAACATACATGCGAATACAATAATTACAAAAAGATGGTTAAATGATATATACACAACGGAGGGTTTAATACATTGTTGAATATGTATACATATATATTATTTCCTTCCACTACAGAGGCACGTATAAAATATGTTTTATGTACGATTTACTTCTCTTACAAGATGTATGCGATAGCATCGTATAGTCAAAATTCTTCCTTATTTTCAGTTAGTTATTCTTCAGCCAAAACTGACTTTGTTTAAGAGGCCATTCGCTGACGATGAGAAATCGGGATACTTATTTTGTACTTGATTTGAAATACAATATACCACGACTAATTTGACCTCTTAAGCATCGTTTAAGACTAGGATAATCTAAATGTTGCCGATCTCAATTGACTCTTCGAAACCTGGTTATGAACTGCCTTTTTCTTTCCTTTAATCACGAATGACTTTTTTTAAGTAGTCCATTTCGAAAGATCGCAGGTTGAAACAATTATTTGACTTTTTATATATTCTGGTTCTTTTCTGTGCTTGAATCTCCAGTAGACATATCAAGATGGTTTGGTATAACAGAGACTAGGTCTATCTGAATGAAGGGTCCCCGTATGTCAAACTGTTCAGTATTTACCCATGTGAGTGGGGGCGCGCGAATCTACAAGCAATGTAGCACTTGAGTTTGTTTGGTCAGACAGACGAGTTATGACAATACCCCATTAATCACTCTATAAGGTCAGCAGACACCCGGTTACCTCACACGGGTGATTTCATACAGGTTATGTATCTAGGACTATGTATGTAGGAACATGAGGGGACAGGTCTTTAAAACATGTACGCCAAGCGTTTGTCTGAATGAAACCTGTCTATCAGTAACATGCATTTTATGGTAGCCAATCTACACCATGACAGTTTGATTGAATCGTTTACCTTATGAAGGATATTGGGGAAAATTAATGATTTACTTCAATCATAAAGAAAGAACAATGTAGATTTTACAGTTATGAATCGATATATCTAATCGATAAAAATGGATATGCCATGTGGCAAAAGATGAAATAGTTAGGAACGAAGAATTCGTCTCTCTGGTTCTGGTAAGTTTAAAGGGGATCTGTAGTTTATACCAGGTGTGTTTATCAGGCACTGTATGGCACCTTAATTTGACGCTCCTGTAGCAGAAGTATTACGAAAGCACCGTGTTAAAGATAGACTATATATCATGATCACCCTGTTCTTATGTCACAACGGTGTCCAAATAATACAATGACATTTAGATTTTGTTCCTACTTTATTTGGTTGTCTGCCTTTGCTTTTAATTTGGATCACTCACATATTTCCAGTTTGCTGGTGGATTAAAGCCCGTTTCGGTATCTTTATGAGCCCAGCGTGTTATTGAGACTGGTTCCATGCGCCCAAGCGCCCCATACCCGCCGGGGTGAAGGTAAATCACCCGGAGGAAGGGGGGGGGCGTGTCGACCCGAACGACCTTTTCATGGTGTTGACATTTTAAAGTAGCGACTTATCCACTCTTGATAAACGGTAAACCGTTCTACTGTTGACAGAATCTTGTGATAAAAGTCACAACTAAATTAGGCAGAGTTAGACTGGGCAGCATGCTCCAATTTCCTTAACCCTTTACCAAACAATAACGACATTTGACCAGTGTGTTGCAGACGACTCTTGAAAACATTGTGCGAAAAGGAGAAATTGCTCGTAACGAGCAATTTCTCCTTTTCCCACAATGTTTTCTGTCCTATCAGAAGATTATCTATCAATTTCATCACATTTTGAAAAGTCGTCTGCAATCTCCTTTCAATTTGGGACAGTCGAAAATGTGGCCTTTTGGTAAATGGATAAGTTTTATTCCTAGAAACGAACATCCTGAACATGTATGGGCAAACTACATTGTACATCAAAACAAATTTCATTAATGTCGCCTTTATTTAAACAAGTCTGAAGATGTCACGTATTTCAGTATTTCAGAGCGGTCAGTATTTTACGAACAGTTTGCCTATGACTCGACGTAAACGGTTACAGAGTATTGAGATAGGCTGACAAAGGTATGTACTCTGGACAAAAGCGCTTGTTTGAACCTTTTCACACGCAACATGACATTTTCCCATCACTCCTGCAAATGCTTTTTTTTATCACACCACGGGGAGCTGCATGTATTTTATTAATTATGGGGGAGAACTTTTTTACAATTAGAGAAAGTTTCATACACGTTTTAGTGTCGGTTATATCGAATGATTGCATTTCCTCTATCAGAACGAAGGGACCTTTTGGCGATAGTGCTATTCTGTAACTGATTGAATGTGAAGTGATAAATCGCTAATGATAAGCTTAACAAAGCAGCCATAAGTTGAAAAGTCTTAACTCATTAATACCTGACACACTTCTGATGTAGACGACTTTTGAAACGACTGGGTACCGTTTTACTAAACGACTTACGGGAAATATTTGCGGAAGTCAAAATTGCTAAACATGGATAGTACCTTAAATAAAAGAAGAATATTGCAAATGGTATCGTCCATTTATTTGTCGCTTTGTCGAAGAAATTTGCATCAGTTCGTTATCTTAAAGCAATGTCATTGTGACTTATCTACTCAGACAAGGTAACGAGAAAGTAAGTCAATCGGTCAGAAAACATACACGTAAAAAGGTAACAGCAACCACGAGGACAAAATGGAGAAATCGTTCGTAAGGAGAATTCTTTTGTTGTAGCCGTTTTTCGTCAATATCTCATAAAACATAAAAGAAATAATTCCTCATTACCTATACCTGTCGTCTACTGTTGTTTCCAACAAATCACACAAATCCATATGAAGGAATGGGATACACAATGCGCATGCTAACAGCTAGGCGTCAAACAAAATGGCGTCTATTTAAATTGTTAATAAGAATTGAAACTGTAATATAACGTTGAATAAAGCCAGGAAAATGGCGCGCTAATTCATTTCGAATAGGTTTATTGAAGGCCTGGTTTTTGTGTGAATGGCTCGATGAAAGTTCTCTAACCCATTACAATCCCCACCCCCCACCACACACACTGATACGACTTTCCCCCACCCACCACAGGCTACAATGTAGAGACATAAAACGTTATTATCAATGTGTGCTATGTCGATGGCTTGAGCCTTATTGTGCTGGGACCGACTTCATGCTTATCCAAACAGGTTAGATCCAGGCCAGCCGCCAATTGCGGCTGGCCTGTGATCTAACCTGTTTGCTACTCCAATTAATACTCATCATCAAAATAAAGCAGATATGTAAGGTTTAAGAGAAGAAGACCCAAAAATATATTTTTGAAAATTACCCAGCATTCTATTGGTTAATGCAAGACTATAGCAACGACTTCACTTTAGTCGAAATCGAACTTACTATGTTGTTTTGAATACGATACTTTGTTCATTTGACTACGAACATTCGTTACGATGTACGAACCCGACTGGATCAAGGGGGTTTCTCAGGCCTTTTGTCGACCATTTCATATCAGCGGCCCGGATAAAGGGTTATTTGGGGGCGATTTACTTTTCCAATGTAGACGCCCGTTTGTGTACATTGTTGAAGTCACATGGAACGTGTTGTTAAATTGCTTTATTTCGTTTTCAATGGACGGTATTACCCCCTGATAAACGTCTATTCTACGTGGTCTGTATAAGGATTTTCGATTTCGTCCCCTATCGCAGAAAACCGGGATAAATTTATACGCGTAAAGTTTTAATCAAGAGCTGCCAGTACAAGTAACACAGTGAAATTTGAAAAACAATAAGGTTTCCATATATATATGAATATGGTGTCTACAAACAAAAATGGGAATTGCCGCTTGAGTTATGAGAACTTGTGACCAGACCCTTTTGCCAATGTTGATAATGTTATATGTTCAATTGGCACTAAAGTATGTTGAAACTAAAGCAAACTAAACTTAGAAAATGCTAAATATGCGCATAAATTTTATCACATGGAATGATAGGATTTCAATGGGATTTTGTTTATGGTAAGACCTCTCTTTACTTTTTACATAGAACATAAGCGTATGTTAAGTGGTCCAGCTTTTGAAGGCAACCCTAGTAAAACAAACTAATGAGATGAGAACAATTTATGTTTAGCAGGTGCACCAAAATTGCCCGTGCTTATTGATCTCATGTTAAAGACGTTGCATGTGACTGATAATGACCATTATTGTCACTAATGATATGGCTTTATGCTGCTATCTTCCAGTTAGGTCATCCTTTAATACATGAACGGGGCCTAATGCGGGGTATATGCACAAGAGCCAGGGGCCCGTTTTACTAAACAGTTTACGCTTAAGATTTGCGTAAGTCTAAAACAACAATTCCTCTTATTTCAATATTGGACGAAGCAATATTGCAAAGTGACACATCATTGGAATCGTCTCTCCGAGACGCTTCCAATGAAGTGCCACATTGCAACATTGTACTTTCATTGAAGATACTATCCATGTTTATCAATTATGACTTACGCACATATTTTCCGTAACTTGTTTAGTAAAACGGGCCCAGGACCCCAGGCTAACATACATAATGGTCTATATTACAGGTGTAGAACTTCCAAGACAGCGTTTTTGTTTTGTTTCTAGAAAGGACCATGTTTCAATGCGTCCATACTGACAGTTTAAACATGGGCTTTCGTGCCAATAAACCATCGGTCTCCCGGCAGGGGGTAAACCTAGCGTTAACAGATACCGTGCTTGGTTCACCGAGACTTTATGATGTGTAAAGCTGACTTAAGACAATTTGGCATTTAAAGGGTATTAGCGAACAAGTACTTGAAACGAAAATGAGCAGAAAATCGCCCCTCCGCCACTTCAAAGTCGGAAACCAACCACCTATAAACGGTGATCATTGGCTCATAAAACGGTGCACGGTGTGAAATAGATTGCCGTATATAATACAAGGGCTTGTTTTAAGTCAATGGACTCGATTTGATTACCAGTCCGAACAGGGCTTGCAAGCATTAAACCCAATTTAGTGTGACAATGTTTGATTAACCCAGGGATGGTACATAAAATTGCTGTTCGTGGAATGCCTAACTTCCGTGAACATTTCTTTTTTCTAGCATCGTTGGACATGGCCCTATCTTCTATAATAATGCAAATACTTTATGCGTTAAAACATATTAGCTTGTTTTATCACGAAAGTGAATGGTAAAGACATTTATGTTCGTGCTTTTCACATTTAACATAATGTAGGAAATGTAATAATCGTACAGGCACCAAGGAAAAATCATAATACGTCCAAAATTTGGAAAGAGAAATTCTTAGTCCAACAATGACACACTTCTAAAGCGAGTTTGAACCATATAAAAGACAATATGATAAATGCTTCGAACGTTTCTCTTCAGTATTGGCCTATCGTGCACGAGTTGCCATTAAAAAGCTCAGGCATTGGTTTGACAAGACAGAAGTATTTTGGTATTAAACTAAGAGGTCGTATCCCTTCAATAAAGAGAGCTTGATAAAACTTGTTTTAGTTAACAGCGACGATAAAGTACATTTCCCCAGCAACGTCTAGCACGAGTTACTCGTGTACAAGTGACATAAATCATGTTGTCGTGTTTGAAATAATTGGTAGTTGGAACATCATCGGCCGTCTATACAGACTTATGTGTTATCTCAATCAAGAAAATAGATCCACTCCTATCACATTTAATGTAGCACACGTCCAACTACTACTTACAAATGTCACATAACTTGTCCTGACCCTTTACCTAAGGCATGGGGATACCGACACAATGATTCATCTCGACAAAATCGCCATTATAGAATGGGTTTGATCAATTTAGGGATATTCATTATGTTAAACTGACGCTTAAGGCTTATGGTGTTGGAACCGACTTCATGCTTATGCAAACAGGTTAGATCACAGACCAGTCGCCAAATAAATTGGCGACTGACCTGTGATTTTACCCGTTTGTCACTCTGAGTATCTTTCCTCAAGAAAATTAAGCAGAGATTTAAGGTTTTGGAAAGCAGACGACACAAAATCTATTTTTAGAAAATTACCCAGCATTCTAAGGGTTAAGGCCTGCTCTAGAAATGTACAGTTGTGTAGATGGTACGTTTTCTTGTGGTTCAATAACTAACATGAATGGTGAACTCTCCACGCATTCCTGAAACATAGACCACGTGTTTATAGACCACGGTACCGTTTTACTAAACAGTTTACGCTTAAGATTTGCGTAAGTCTAAAACAACAAGTCCTTTTATTTCAATATTTGGCAAAGCAATATTGCAAAGTAACACATCATTGGAATCGTCTATCCGAGACGCTTCCAATGACGTGTCACATTGCAATATTGTCCTTTCATTGAAAATACTATCAATGTTTATTAGTTTTGACTTACGCAAATATTTTCCGTAAGTTGTTTAGTAAAACGGACCCCACGTGTTTCAAGTTGGGACACATTGTGAGGAAACAAGACTAATCAGGAAATGTTTAGGGAAGCATTTTCTTAAACTGGTATTAATAAGAATGATTAGTTGACTCGTGACTTTTGAGTCTGACGGATTTATCAAGCCGAGGTAACCTTTATAAATGTTATAGGACAACATTCCTCATTGTTCGGTAGTGTTTCCGCCAAGTATGGTTAAACTCAGAAACGTCAACATTATCGCTAGGAATTACCGAAATAGATATGACTTTCCCATACAGTGATAATTCTGACAAATTAAACGAAACAGAGCGGTTATTAACTACCGGAGGAAAAACGGTTTCCTAGACGCTTGACGCATTTTCGTGGCTATCAAGCGCCGATGCGAACCAGATCGCTGTAATATGACCACTTCCTGTTAATGGTGGAAGCTGTTCGTTGAAACAAGATTATATGCGGACGTCTGCATTGTAATCCCTTCTTCCAGTGACCTTGAACAAAACTGCCAACCACAAATCAGGAGATCCGCTGTAACGAGTATGTTCTTAGTTCTCTAATTTCTATATCATGCTAAGGTTCTATTCTCGTGATCAGGAAGATGGTTAGTCGTGTGGTATTTGGTATTGTCAGTAACGACACATCAAACAGAAAAATGTCCATTTCCCACATGCACTAGCACATTTTGTTATTACCTTTTAGTATAACAAACTGCGCAATCAAAGTTTGTAGTGTTTGCAACAATAACTCATTGCTTAGTTTAGACAAAAGTACATCATTTCATCAATTGTCAATATTTGCAGACTAATTGTCTCAATCGATATAGGAGGTTAGCAACACAGAACGACCGTATCTTAGTCGCATGTCTGTGTGTGGCGTATGATGGTATATGAACGACGACTTTACCATGCTGTCCGTGTGTGTAGTTTGAAGGAAGAGTACAAACAGTGAGGTTGTATCTATACGCATTCCCGTATCCCAACTACTTGAGATTTCGCGCGTGCTTTTTGTTATCAGCATACGTTCTGTTTTACTTGAATAACGAGCAAGCATTGGAAGAACAAGACTGGGGATAGTCGCAAAACAAAAATGGTCGAAGAAGACACGAGTCATTTACGAAACCACCTACTCTAACAACTGACATTTTGTAGATACAGTTACAAACAGTCTTGGGTTGTGGGCATAGGAATGGTTGATCATATAAGCATTATGTGACGTTCAGATACAAGTCTGATATTTTGGTATTATCGCTTACATCCAATTGATAACGAGATTTAAAGAAAGAGAGATGGTAATGAAGACATCTAAAATAATGGGAAACAAATATCGTTTAGAACGGAACCAACCATCCACTGTGCATTCCTCCTATTAAACGGGACGCGAACAGACTTTCTTTACTACTGCTAGATCTAAAATGGTTTTTCTGTAAGCGTGCTTGTGTTATGACAGCTTTGAGTATATTTTTCCCGGTCAAAAAGACAAACAGTTTCTAGGCCAGACATCTTTCGTGTCGACATCTCAGACAATTGCTCCAATCAAGGGAAATTCAGTCCACCGGAAGTTGAGTGTTTCCATGGTAACGTCATAATTCCAATATTGTCATTTTCGTGACAACACAGTTTTATAAGAAAAGCACTTAATAAGTCTCGGGTCTGATGGAACCATGGGACTATTTTCTATTGAAATATTCATACGCGACTCTTTTAACTTATTCCCACCGCGACAATACCTTGGGTTCTCGCTAGAAACGCGAATGAAAGTCACCTACGCCTCGTCCCAGAACGATAGTTGACCGCATATTGATATTTTCAGTTAACCCTTATAGTGCTGAATCCCAAACATCATGCCAATGCAAACAGGTTAGATCCAGGCCAGCTGCCAAATAAATTGGCGGCTGACCTGTGATCTAACCTGTTTGCTTCTCTGAGTATCTTTCGTCATCAAAATGAAGCAGATATGTAAGGTTTTCGAAAGCAGACGACACAGACATATAGTTTTAGAAAATTACCCAGCATTCTAAAGGTTAAGAAGAGAAAACGAAGCTATTTCCTCATCAAAATATAGCAGATATTTTGTGTTTTAAAAAGCAAGCGACACAAGAATTTATTCTTAAAAAACTACCCAGCAATCTAGGGGTTAAGACCAGAATACGGAGACAACTTCATCGTCCTGTCATGAACGAGTTCTTGTCCAGACATGACGTATTGGGTATCTAAGTACAGTGCCCTAGTGAGGAATTCAGAATTGTATACATGGCAAACAAGAGCATTGCAATGAGGCCCATTGTGGTGTCACGTAAGTCCTGTGCAAAACGAGGGTGCACCACCAAACTGAAGGTTAAATGTAAGAAAAGCATAGGACCCTCGTCTCGAATAAACAATTACACTATACTTGTTAAAACCCCTCAATATGGATATGCAAATCGTCAGATTGTGTCAGTCTGTCTTTGTGCATACTGCGACATCGCGTCGTATTACAAATGTACAAATATATAAAACGGGAACCATTCATTGTCACGCTGGTTCCCGGAGATCTAAAGCTTTCATGTACATGTTGTTGGTACCCATCGTGGAATGTCTTTAATCATGATAACATGCTATACGGATTAAATCTAGGGGCCCTTTACCAAACGCCAAATACTTGACTGTCCCATATTGAACGAGTTTGTAGACAACATTTCGAAATGCAATGACATTGGAAAATAAACTTCCGATAGGGTAGAAAACATTGTGGGAAAAGGATAAATTGCTCGTTACGAGCAATTTCTCCTTATCCCACAATGTTTTCCAGAGTCGTCTGCAACAAAGTGGTTAACTGTTGTTATTGATTGGTAATGGGTTAAATAAGCATTAACCACAAGTGTAAGCGGGTTCGCGTCTATCCTACATTAAAGACATGCCAGTCAAACACCGCCTTAACATGGACCGGTCGCCTGCATTGATCAGCACCATTCATTAAACGTGGCACGATTGCGTTATTTCAAACCCAGGACTATGTACCTACTTTAATTGTAGCAGTATTGAACAAACAGCGTGGCATTGAGAATATTTTTCGCAGTTGGTTGTTATATTGATAATTTTAGTTTTACTCAAGAGGTTGCGAATTTGATCGATACGTAATGTTTGGTTTGCTCTGGGGCTTACCCCGATATTGCTGTAAAACCCTTTCCCAAACAATAACGACATTTGACCAGTTTGTTGCAGACGATTTTAGAAAACATTGTGGGAAAAGGAGAAGTTGCTCGTAATGAGCGAGTTCTCCCTATTCCACAATCTGTTCTGCCCTATCAGAAGATCATTTTCCAATTCCATCTCATTAAGAAATGTCGTCTGCACATTCATTCAATTTGGGACAGTCGAAAATTTGCTGTTTGGAAAAGGGATAACTGTTGACATTTACAGATAGAACTTAACATGTGAGGCACACGCCACAGCTCCCAAAAGGATAAACGCGGGGCTAAATGTCAACCCGAATACTTTGTTATGAGCATCCATCTGAACCAATATGGCGAGTTTGACGGGTTTTAAGAACATAGGAGTTAGTGATATATAATCCAAGTATAGTGTGTGTGAAAGCCTTAACCGACTAGAACCGACTTCATGCTTATGCAAACAGGTAAGATCCAGGCCAGCCGCCAAGTAAATTCGCGGCTTGACTGTAATCTGACCTGTTTGCTTCTCTGAGTACCTTTCCTCATCAACATTAAGCAGATAATTAAGGTTTTGGAAAGCAGACGATATACAGATATATTTATAAAAAAGAATTACCCAGCATTCTTAGGGTTAACCGACGCCATTCGGTCTCGATCTCCCGCACCTTTTTTCTTGGACCAGACACGTTTTAAGACGGTCGAGTAATTGTCCCATACGCGGGAAACTGCCAAAAATCCCTAATCTATGGACTCTGATATTACAGCTTTTGTATCCATTCGCAGACGGAGGCTGTTAAGCTATTTTAGGGGGTAGCAGACGATTATTTACAGACGAGCACCCTTGCTCCGTAATCCCTCTCGACGGAAACACAGCCTTGACCCATTACCAAACGACATTTGAACAGTTTGTTGCAGAAAACTCTGGAAAACACTGTGGGAAAAGGAGAAATTGCTTATAACAAGCAATTTCTCCTTTTCCCATAATGTTTTCTACCCTATCAGAATATTACTTTCCAATTGCATCACATTTTGAAATGTCGTCTGCAAACTCTTTTCATTTGGGACAGTCGACAATTTTGCGTTTGGTAAAGGGTTAACTCAATTTTCGGGGGAGAAACTTTGCTACCCTAGCTAGATAGGCAGAAGAGATTCGGCACTTATAGAAAGGGCGCTAATGTCAACCTTATTCCACCGAGTATTTCGCTGTAAAAGCATTTCCAGTGGCTTGGTGACTAATCTCTTGACATCCATGCTTATGCACGTTAATGGAAATGTTTCAGTATAGGAGCTTCGTTTTCTATGCCCGATTAAAATGTCAAGACATAAAGTTATAAATAGTTTTATCCTAGGCGAAAGGTAGTTTGTTTCCTTTCTGGACACATTTTGGTGGATCTTCGACCAACGTGGGTGGCTATGGACATTGGGTTAGAATGATCAAACTGGATAAACCTTAAATGTGTCAGATTCCATGTGAAGGTTTTACGATTTAAGCCTGTTGAATTCATGATGAACGATCGGAAAAGCTTTTCCTGAGTTTTGAATTGTTTAAATACCGGTATAGTGATGAATAACATGTTGATTTACCATAAGGACCAGCTTTTATCTGACAATAAGGAACAGTTCATTTCTAATTGTAGGCATTCTTGGTTATTTCGAAATAACCCCTTAAAACGCTTTCTAGTTTATTTTGAAAAGACCCCTGGGCCATAAAATGGTACTCATTGATCAGGTTCCTTTGATGCCTTCATAAAGCCAAACAGATGGCATAATTAGTCGAGTACTTGGAGTACTTAGATTAAGTATTCTTTTCGTTTCATAAACAGGCAATAAACGGTAAAGGAAAAGAAGGACACGTATATAGAGACCAATTCGACCAATGGCTATCTTTTAAGCGTTTCCGGTTATATTATGATGTTGATCTACCTATATTAGGTCTCTATTGGATCTTGGAAAATTAAAACTACTACAGCCAATCAAATGTACGTTAATAGCTGTCACTAGTCTTACAATTAATGTTACTTTCAGAGTTTAAAGATGGATTTGACTACCATGTTGTTTTCACTAACGAGTAATTGGTGTTCTTTGTGGAATTTGAAAGAGTCATCATGAGAGACAGTGTGCTCCTCCATGTATCCTGACGCGAATGTCTTAAACATTTCGTTCAATGTCATTGGTTGCTTTCCCAACGAACAAACATGCTAAACCATTAGGAACGAATCATTTCCTATCAATTCGACCTACAGAAAATGTTGGTGATCGTTCTAGTCCGACCTAGAGCGGCACAAGGGATCTAGGTGACTCCATTATTTTCGTGGTGGAGGGCTGGCTCCGATTGGGAAGGCTCGATTAAAGGCGAATCAGAGCTAATTAACAGCATATGGTCTGAATGGTATTATGGATATAAACAACCGCGGTCATTCACTGAGCATTCGAGGAAAAAACCGGAATACCGGGATGGGCCCTGGAACCGATAAACGCCCTCCGACAAATCGAGGGTTAAGTGCAAGACTATAGTAAGTGCTTCATGTTTATGAAGCACTTACTATAGTCTTGCATTGAACCCTCCAAATGATGGAAACCATTACACACTCGAGAATTCTGGGGGTTTGTCGAATAAATTCGTTTTCGTTTTTCGTACACGACGTGACAAGGAATATTAACAAATCCAAACTTCATCCTGTAAATGTATTAAGATAGTGTCGCCTGTGATCAGACATGCGTGGATTACACACCGATCCGGCACCACACTGCGTCGTGAAGCTTTCTTACCGTGAGTCCTTGTATGAGAAATGTTTCATGTCGACAAGATGTTTGATTATACATGAAAACAGACGTTCTTTAAGCAGTTTTATTACCAGTAAAGTGAAGTGGTGAGAGCATCAATTAACCAGAGATACTAGAAAAAAGTTGGTCAATGTGTACTTGTTAATCCTTAGAATACTGGGTAATTTTCTAAAATAGATCTTTGTGTCGTCTGCCTTCCAAAACCGTAAATATATAATATTGTTGAGGATAGATACCCGGCGTAGCAAACAGGTTAGACCACAGGCAAGCCGCCTGTTTGCAAAAGCATGAAGTCGGTTCCAGCACTAGAAAGGTAAAGACATATCAGTAAACGCTTTATATTGCGATATGCTGGGGGCGGGGTTTACATCACTGTTTACAAAATTAGAATTGAATTGTTGAGCTTGCAGAGAGTCTATCAAAGTCTATGTCGAAGTTTTTTAGAGATAACAGAAATCCGGGAAGAAACCTTGGACGATCAATTTGCTAAACTAAGCTGTGGTGAAGGAGCGTCTATAATGAATGATACGTATCAAACAAGAGGCTTTCATGTTCCCCCAACAAGGTACATGACAAGGTTATACGTTACACGGAAGTATGGATATTTATAGAAATCATTCTTTCAAAATATCATGAACTCTTATCTAGACAGGTGCCTCGGGTACCAGTTTAAGTTCCCACCTTTGTTTACACCAGGCATACATGGTTATTCATGGTTCCCGTTTTATAGTAAACATTAGATATGTTGTATACATTGTTGCAGTGGTGCGTTTAGAACTAATCGGAGCACTTCACAAAACAACCATCGTCTGTATCATCCTAGAAGGCCGTACCTTCTGATTTAAGGAGCTACACCGTTTCGTTTAACCCTGACGGAATTAAGAGACGAACAAGTTACAAATTAGTGCTGTACACTAGGTTACGGGAAACTTTCGATAACTGAATGGTCTATTAACTGTTTCCAAAATAGCTGTAAGAGTAACTATCGGACTATAGCTATAGCAAAACTAATCATTGACCTCTCTCATTGCACTTATCGAACTTGGGAGGAGAAGGTATGATAGTGTCTTTAAACAATGGGTTCATTCTAGTCAATCCCAACTTAGAAAGGAAGATTTCTTATTACATAGTGAACATGAAATGGAGCGCTTTAAAAACAAGAGCAAACAGGAAGAATGCACTGTAAACGTAACTTGTCTATACCAACGTAGGAACGCAACACGGGGAAGTCGAGGGTTCAGTGCAATACTATAGTAAGTGCTTCATAAACATGAAGCACTTACTATAGTATTGCACTGAACCCTCGAAGTTGTTAAATTCCGCCTATGTACATGATGATAGTCTTACTCATGAACGCATAAACAACCCCACCGCAACATGCCAACATGGAACTCATCAACACGCATATATCCCTGTACAGTCTTACTCATGAAAGCATAAACAACCCCACCGTAACATGCCAACATGGAACTCATAAACACGCATATATCCCTGTACAATTACAACCCTGGTGAACCCACACACCAGCGATGCCCATTGGTCATCCTGTGATGTACATGTAGGTAAGGGAGGTAATAAATGCGGTACAAGAGGCGACCAAATGAGCTTGTGATTAGACTCTACCGCCTATGGTGGTCGATCGGAACCCCCAGGGGGTTAGTGTCGATTCAATGAGACGGTTTTCTAAGAGACGGCTATAAATGCAATCATGGAAGCTACAAAACACGAATCTATCCGTGGATAGGTACAACCCTGGTGTACCCACACTTATGTAATGCTAATTGGTGTGGGATGTAACAGATGTAGCACAAGAGGTGGTCAAATTAGCTCATGATCAGACTCTATCGCCAAGGATGGTCGATCGGAGCCCACTGTTAGTTCCGATTCAGTGAGACGGTTTTTCTGTGGGACGGCATGCTGTATGAGTGATTGACAGACGAAAGTACTCTGTTAGCGGATCATTACCCCGGACATTTATAACCCAGACAAATATCAGCTGGTTTGGTCAGCACCATCGGAAGTGGCTCTTTTCTACTTCCGGTAGTTTATTAATTCCGTCAACAACACACCATAGAGAACATAGACGACTGCTCGGTATATATCATGAGGATATCGGTGTTTATAACCCTCTGCGTAATGTGAAGGACCAGATGAGATGTATAAACTTAGATAGTCTGATCCTTGTTGTGTTCCCAACTGGGATCGACTTAACACATTTTTTAAGATAAAGTTGGTATAATGTTACTTCAAATTCTAGTAAAAGATAAACGTTTAATGTGGGCGATTTTCGGAGTTGTCAAAATAACGTCATGCGTTTTCGTTCTGTTAATCAGTTTTCATTAGCCTAGTTTTCATAGACCATTCTGTCCGCTTTTATTCAAACCAATGCTTGCTGAAATTTATCTGGGGTTTGAAAGTGTTAAAATTGCAATCGTACGATTAGATTTATGTCGATCTCTAAAGCGAAATACAGAATTATCTAAGATCAAGTGCAAGAAGGTAAGCATAAACGTAAATCAGAAAGTGCACCTGCGTTTTATTTTAGAGGTATGAAACCGTTTTTTGCACAATAAAAGTAACTTTATATAATTAGTAGACTGCTCACGTTTTAAGAATGTTAAGAGTGTATGTGTGTTGAGTTGTGGAAACGATTGGGCTTTGCCAAGGCCGCGATACACTGCCAGCCAGAATCAATTTGCCAAGACTCCCTGTTTCAGTGGGTGGGAACACATTGTTTCCCGGGATGTATGTTAAACAGTCTCGGAGAAAACAGGGCTTATAATGCGTCACTTCCAGGGTACTACATTTAGCCTGGAGTTATACTGGTACATAAGGAACACAACTGATCATGGCGACCATGCTCTCAAACAATGTAGCTTGTGCTTAGAAATAAAATATAATTGGTCGTAGTGCGATATCAAAATGTGGTAAGCCTAAATCAATGGAGACTGCAAAACCTCTTTTCTGTTTTCAAAAGCATCTATAATAAACACTGACGGTTTCTTTTGTTTAACAATCTTTGCTTTACTTATATGATTGTTACGACAGTTCGATGATCTAGGATCAAGTATGACTCATACATCATCATTTTGTGAAGGATCCGTCAGAAATCGGAGCTAACAAATCGGTATGTTGGTATTTTCTCGCTGCGAGGATGTTAATTCAATCAAATGAGGAGCTTATGTAAAGTCAATGACCTCAATATATCGAATTCTCTAAATAGTTAAGCACCAAAGCAACCTAGTTCATAGCAGGTTACATGAGTTTCAGGTAGTGGTAATCGTTCTATACAAAACTGATCATTATCTTAGAGTCATCAATGGAGATCTTAATGGTTGTATCTCCCTTGTTAAAACCAGGGAGTTGCAACTGTTTGATTCCAAATAGATGGGCAACACTGTATACGCACAACAGAGTTGAGTTTGAAACTAAATATTGTGTAAGCAAGCGTTCTTGTACATCCGTCGGAACTCGCATTCGTGGTACACATCGTAATGCTTGTATGCAAAGATATATATAAAGAAACAAAATGGTGCCTTGGTATATCTAACCATTATAGTGCTGTAACCGACTTTATGTTTATGCAAACATGTTAGATCCAGGCCAACCGTCAAATAAATTGGCGGCTGGCCTGTGATCAACCCTGTCTGCTACTGAGTATCTTTCCTCGACTAAATTAAGCACATATTTAAGATTTTGGAAAGCAAACGAGGCAGAAAAAGTACCCAGCATTCTAAGGTTTAAATGGTTGGAATAAAACATGGAACGCTGTAAACAATGCTTTGTTCGGCATCAACACAACACGGCAGTTCGGCTCTTCAAACCAACATACATGCACCTTCACACCCACGCACCGGGAATCTGATCCGAGACAGTCTGGGAACCCTTCACGGCCCTGTAAACCTTTCACTGAGACGGAGGTGTAGGATCCATGGAATACAAGAAATTTCTTTTTTGCCAAATAATGTCGGAACACGAGCAGCCATTAGGTAAACCGACGGATGGATCAACTTCCCATAGTGCTTCAGGATTATCTTATCATTCAAAATGATGTAAGCGGCCTTATGGATTTTCATTTTAGAATCTCTCGGATTTATTAGGGTGGAATTTTCCAGGTTAGGGAGCCATGTCTGTTTACAAGTTTCACTCCGTTATCCTGAAGCGAACACGTTTTTCGATTACTCGTGATATACGGGCATATCATGGGTTTTGATGGATATGTTTTATGATACAGCGTAAACATTGATTCAAACAGATAGCGGCGGGGGAAACACAAAATACAACTCGAGTAGGCCTATTCCAGAAAACATCTGGCTTCAAACGAGGTGAAGACAGACTGGGGCGAACAAAGTGTCAAGACTCTTTAAAGTTTTAAATTGATTTTCCCAAAGGTTGTTTCGAATTGTACTCCGGTTTATTTTTAACATGTTATGTTTAAGTGCATGTCTGAAGAATGTGTTTACGAAAAAAAAGATGAAATTTCTCTCTTTCTAAAGAAAACTCGGATATCAGCAGTTCATTTTTGCCTATCCAATGACGCAAACGAAGTTAATAGTATTTCTATTGAATGTACTGTTTTATTGACACATATTTACAAAATTACAATAATATTAACATCTGTGTGATTCTGACTCGTTCCACAAATAATTGACGTTTCGGTATACATTGTACAACATTAGCATTGACATGGGTGCAATCAATTTATTCTGCCGTTACAACACAATATTACGTGTACATCTCGTGAGTTATTGGGTAAAATACATTGACTTGTAAATTTGCGACATTGAGGCGTTTTTTATAAAAGTTAAATATAGAGCTTTTATTGCATGACCCCGTCCCACGACCGGGCACATAAAATGTCATGCTCAGCAAGTTGAGAATATATATTAAACTATATAAACCCTTTTAGTGCTGGAACCGACTTCATGCTTATGCAAACAGATTAGATCCAGGCCAGCCGCCAAGTAAATTGGCGGTTGGCCTGTGATCGAAACTGTTAGATCATCTGGGTACCTTTCCTCAACATAATCAAGCAGATATCGAAGGTTTCGGAAAACAAACGACAAAAAAAATTATTTTAAAAAAAAAATGCACAAATATTTTAAGGGTTAAACTACTGTATGTTGAAACAGCATAATGTGGCTTAACAATAAATGAATGTCGTGAACCATCAATGGTTTTTATATCATGGTTGTCGTATGTTGGTGCTATGTAAGTGCTGTCAAAGGTACGAATTGAGCTAGCTGTACGGCTGTAATATCCATTGACTGAATCAGGGATTCGTTCCGCCTTCTTGACCCCCAGCCAAACTATTTTTATTGCCTGTAACATGCGGAGATTTGAACATTTATTTCCAATAAAACATCTATATGATCCTTACGCTAACTGATTTGTACTTCTTCCAAGGTCGAGGTAACGGTGTTTTTATTCGAAACAACTTACTCCAAATAAATAAAAAGAATCTTATAGCAGATTGCTAAGTTATCAATGATTATGACAAATAGAGCTGGGTACTGTTTTATTAAACATTTTATACTAAAAATGTGCGTGAGTTCAAAACTATACCAGCTTATTTCAATATTGGGCTAAAGAATTTTGCATTGTAACACATCATTGGAATCGTCTCTCCGAGACGCTTCCAATGACGTGTTACATTGCAATATTGTACATTCATTTGTGATACTATCCATGTTTATCCGTTTTTACTTACGCAAATATTTTCCATAAGTCGTTTAAAAAAACGGAACCCTGGTCTTTTAGACTAAAACGCATTCCCCCATTGTGTTGCACTATTTGCCAATCAATTCAACAATGATGAGAGTATAGTTTGCAATGACCTTCTACTATTCTACGATTTAGATCCCATAGGAGTATCTTTATGTGTTATTTGATAGGACAAAGAAAGCATAATTCGCTGTTTAACTAAAAGGTCCTACCGTAGGGTACCACTACAATCATAAATGAAATAAGCACAGATACATCCTTTCGGTCTAGCAACGGCAATCTGTAATTAAGGCATACACGAGGTAATCGTAGACGGTTATATAACATATGTTTTATTTCTGTGAGTGCATTTTCCTTTATTTATTATCGTTTATTTGCTTTAGGTAGCGGGTGTTTTAGCCCCTATACCGCCTTAGATTAAGTCAAACAGTATACCCTTTTAGGTGAGTTCGAAACAGGATCATCAGCAATCCGGTTTAAATTCAGCGGCACAGTCACATCCGAGACTTAACGAGAGTGAACGAGGATGAACGAGAGTGAACGAGACTTAACACGAGTAAACGAGACATAACTACACATGCATTTCGTGGATTGTAACCCAAACATACAGTAAACCTACTAGTTCCGACCTCGACCGATGTTTACCGAGAAACGACCGAAAAAATCCGACGAAAGAATTACTTTCAAAATGGGTGATTATGGGTAATCTAAATTAAAGTTAAAATTGTGGAGTTTTAAGACGTTTCGTGTTTGAATACAGCGGTGGTTACATGACGTAATGTGAAGGCCGGAAGCGGTGTAAAGTGTGCTTACAGGGTCAGACAGGAGGGTAAACACAAATCGAACTTGTTCTCCTGAGAAATGTAAACACACCGTTAAGGTAGCTATACGATACATGTATAGAGTGGCGGGATCTGTCGAAAATCCACTTCTATTCTTGTCTTACGGTACTCGTAATAATGGTTCCCTTACCGCTCGTATACTTGGGAAGGCAAGAATATCAAAATCCTTCTCTATCTTTTCACTTTCATGACTTTATACAGCAAATATCCAAGATATCAAAGTAATTAAACATTCATTAATTTTTAACAGTTTGTTAATGAGAGATTGATAAACAAATATCTTAAGGCAGTTCATGATATCAATATATTGTCTTGAGTTATTGACGGGTAGTTTTGAAACGGTTTTAACTAATAGTACCTGCTGTTTAGAATATGGAAGGTTTTAAGACGCCATCAGTGTTTGAGTCAACTTAGCTAGATGTATTAACTTAGCTAATTCTTTTAAAAAACAAGATTTTATTGTCATCTGCTTTCCAAACATTTAAATGCTTTAATGTCTGCTTGAATTTGACGAGGAAAGATACTCAAAGTAGCAAACAGGTTAGATCACAGGCCAGTCGCCAATTTACTTGGCGGCTGGCCTGGATCTAACCTATTTGCATAAGCATGAAGTCGGTTCGAGCACTATATGGGTTCACAGTTACGTATGTATATGTATAAACCCAGTGTATGTTATAAGAGATGATCTTTCAGGGAAGTGCAAGCCGATTCCACTCACACTGTCCTTATCTTCAGGGCCCATTAGAGTCGTGTGGTGTAATTAAAAGAGATCAGACGCACAACGTTTACTGCTAAATCAAAGCAATTCCTACCTTGGTCATAGCTCACAAATGTTTCTGAAACGGATTTATTCATCCGTCAAAATTTAGAAGTTTAACATCAACCTCAACCGAGGTATCCCAAATGTCGCCCCGTCCACAAGTTCATGTACTAACATCTCGGACATTAATAAAATACAACGCGATGATTTTTTAATGACGCCGATCCACGAATAGCCTGTTTAATTTCGTAATATAGACTGTGGTAAATGGGTTATAACGAATTTCCTATCGGAAAAGGTCGCAACGGATGTTTCATTTCCAATTAATTCCCCATTTTTATCAATGGAAACTGATTTATCCGAGGTTCTTTTTTTCTAAATTGAAACCTAAGCTCATTACATCTCATTTAAATTCCATTTGGCAACATCTAGCAGTAGTTGTACATTGTAAATAGGGTGTAGTTATGTGGACGTAGGGTCAGTTGTACCAAGTGCAGACCCTGAATAAGGTCAAAATGAATGAAATCGCGAATCAAAGGCTATCTTCACATAATCTGATAATACAAAGTGGGCGACAAAGAGGAATAGAAAAAAGCAATCGAAACAAATTGAATGCTTGGTAGTTTTCTCAAAATGATATTTTGTGTTGTCTCCTTTCCAAAACCTTAATTATCTGCTAATTTTGATGAGTAGAATACTTAGAGAAGCAAACAGGTAAAATTACAGGTCAGCCGCCAATGTACTTGGCGGCTGGCCTGGATGCAACCTGTTTGCATAAAAATGAAGTCGATTCAAGCACTATAAGGGTTATTCAGCATTTCGAATAAAGGGATGCACTCCGATTCTGAAGACACTATTCCGGTGTTTATTGCATCTGTCAGATCGTGAATGTTACAAACATGATCAAGTGATTGTGTGTGACGAGATCGAGGCTCTGGTTGGATCAGAACGAGGCCGTACCGATGTTTATTTCGATGTATGCCGTGACATGTCGTATCCATTGTCGTCTAGGGTAAGTCGTTATAAACACTACCGAGTTTGTAGCATATATGATTGATGCCCAGTTTATACAACATAATTAAAAATATGTGTGTACGTGTGTGTGACAGGTATAAAGACGTGATGCAAACAACAGTCTGGGTACCGTACACGAAACGGCCGAGTATAGGATTATTCGATATGCTGCTGATCCGATATCTTACTCCAACTTGAATATCGACTAAATTAAACGTATTCATTTAACAGCAAATGTGAAACAAGTTCTTATAACTAAGATTAAGTCACTCTCGACTCGCACCAAATGTGGATTAACGAAATGTCGACTTTATGACTGATTATTCGATATGGGGCTGATCCTATTCGTACGTTTACTTGAAAGACGACTCCCACGAAAGAAATCATGAAGTCTTTGCTTTACAAAACATTATATGTATACATGTACTTGTTGATTAGCTAAAGATTTTTGTGCTATGGAAATGTAACCTTGGGGGCTTATTCATTCCTGACTTCACTCAAGTCTGTCTGTTGGTCCATAAAGCACTTTAACATCGGAAATGGGGAATGTAATTTCTGCAAATTACATATGATTAGGTAATTAGGCGATGGAATGAAGTTAAATTAGTCTAACAGTATGTTTCACCGACCTGCATATATATTTATAGATTTACCTAGGGAATAAACAAGAAATAACCATTGCTAATGATAAATATACGCTCTATGCGTAGGCTATTACATGTAACTCCATAAGCTTTGCCATTCACAGTCTCTGAGACTAGAACAATAGTCTCTCTCATAGTAAACTACACCAATGTCGTCCAATGTCATATGCGATTGAATTGTAAGTTTTGCAATCTTTGTGAAAAGTGTTGCTTTCAAATTGTGTTTTTACAGTGGTTTTTTTTTAAAGAAAAATCAATTTGTAAGTTACATGTCTGTACAATGCTAGCAGTGTTTTACTGAAAGAACTCCTGGGTTAAATAAGCATCTTTCAGGGATCGAACCCAGGCTGTTCGGTGTTTAACCCCCACTACTCATTCCTTAGTCATCACAGATCTTAAGTACGATAAACCGAACTGTTACCAACCTTCTGTTTTAAATGTTCCTGAAGCAGGATGCGTTTAACCCTTTACCGAACGCCAAATTTTCGACCGTCGCAAATTGAAAGATTTGCAGACGACATTTAAAATGTGATGAAATTGACAAAATGATGTTCTGATAGGTTAAAAAAAACTTGATGGGAAAAGGAGAAATTGCTCGTTATTTCTCCTTTTTCAACAATGTTTTCCAGAGTAGCCTGCAAAAAGCTGGTCAAATGTGGTTTTTGTTTGTTAATGTAACACATTGTGACTTTTGTGTAAGGTAAGCTGTTGTCGATCTGTTAAAAGCTCTGTGTTAGAAGTGAAAGTGCCTCCCCCCCCCCCCACACACACACACAACAGTGAGAGAGCAGGTCAGGCCGTGAGAAGGTAAATCATATTAATTCCCCAGGTATATCATTAAAACGTTTTCATGGCGTCCAGCGGTGAGCGCACGCGTTCTCACAGCGTTAACGCTTTACCAATCTTCTGATATGGAAGAAAATATTGTGGGAAAAGGAGAAATTGCTTGTTAAGAGCAATTTCCCCATTTTCCAACCATGTTTTCCAGAGTTTTCTACAACAAATTGGTCTATTGTCACTATTGTTTGGTAATAACTTAAAACCATTACCAAACAATAATACCATTTGACCAGTTTATTGCAGACGACTTTTTCTACCCTATCAGAATATTGTTTTCAAATTTCAACACATTTTGAAATGTCTTCTGCAAACTCTTTCAATTTGGGACAGTCAAAGATTTGGCGTTTGGTAAAGGGTTAACTAGCGAGTGCAGCACCAATACCGGGCTTACTGCACAGTGGGACTTCACCATCGAGAATACGGGTAATGACTGACATCTAGCACGTTAAGGAAGAGTTTAATTTCTAATTTCGCAACATTTCCGACGAAAACCTAGTTAATTCCTTTGATGTTATGGAGTGGGAACATAACCAGTGATCTAACGGCAATAGCTTTTGCAGCGTGAGTGAATCATACATGAAATCTAGAAACCTAGAAATTCCTCATTGCCGTTTGAGAACGAATTCTTGGTGGTTATTTCCTAAGATTGTTTATTTGTCGAAATACAATGTACTCCCATCGTAGTGGTTTTATATTGAGCAGAGTAGTAAAACAATGTCTACTTTAAAACATGACATCACAACTTATTTATTATTTGTTATCATTAATTAAACATGCTTGTGGTGTCGTAATTATGAGGAAAGTTGTTGATAGCGAAAGAGGACAACTGAAATATGTGTCTCGTTTAAATGGAATTGCAGAGAGTATTGTGTGTGTACTCTCTCGAGTTCATACTTATCCAAAACGGTAAGGATAGTGTTAATGTAGAGTGTATTATTCGAGACATGGAAACGAAGGAATGTTCCAAAAAATTGATTGAAAAAACAAATGCAAAACAGCGTTTACAGGGATATGTCGGCATCCTACAGTTAAGGATTATTTCAAAACGAACTAGATTATCGACAACTCGTTCCGTCTTGGCTAATAAAAGAAACTGAAGCCTATATCAATGTCTGTTTCAAACAAAGAGAACCCTTTGAAGACTAGGTTCAGAGCTGTGATTACCGAATATCATTGCCCTGCATGCTTTTTACACCCTCCTTCTAGGCTACTTAAAGTTGCTATTTTTAAAGATTTTATTGTCCAAAATTTTAAGATAAGACTGCAAACAAAAGTCGGATTAGAATTATTGTTTAGAGATACTCTTTAAACAGCTTGTTAATCATTGTTGGGACAAACCGAATATAACCATTCGTTAACCTAGTACCAAACAATTACGACGTTTAACCAGTTTGTTGCAGACGACTCTGGAAAACATTGTGGGAAAAGGTGAAATTGCTCGTTACGAGCAATTTCTCCTTTTCCCACAATGTTTTCTTCCCTATCAGAAGATTATTCTACAATTTCATCACATTTGAACTGTCGTCTGCAAACTAATTCATATTTGGGAGAGTCGAAGAGACCAATAGCCTTGTGGTAGCCAACATTTACCTGATTACTTTATAACAGTGATATTCCTGTAGGCTTAGTCAGAGTGGTGTGACAGAATGTCCGTACACCTTTTGTGCGTTCGTTCTTCCGCTTCAGTTCAAAACTTTCCCCCTTAAATCAATATTTCCATATATTAACGGATAGGCGAATTAGCTTGACAAGTTTTCCTGACGTATTGGAAAAGAAAAATGTTTATTTTCGTTTTATCTGAGATTTAAGGAGCTTAAACTTGTCACAACCGGGCCGCTTTACGACACGCCGTAAAGCACTACCGAAACATATAACGATGTCGTAAAAAGATAAAACGACACATGTTGGTGATGGTGACATTTATCTAAACCATCGTTTAGACACAACCTTCATGAGGAAAGCACCACTAGTAGATGAATTCGTTCTTCTATCGGTCAGTTGACAAATACATTGTTACACATCGCTTTATATAATGAACAATTCAAACATTATATACAAAAAATCCAGGTTGGATTAAAATGGTGAACTCAGTACTTGTACATGTAAATACAAGTATTGTTAATGACTTTTGTGAAGAAATGTTTATTGACCATTCCATAACGACTAGACAACATATTACGAATAAATCGTACAAGACCGAAAACACCATTAATGCTGAGAGCAAAGTACTGTTTCAGACCAATCTGAACACATCGGGTTTATCCAATGAAAACACCTCTGAAATAATAGGGATGGCACCATATTGGTTCCCGCGAGAATGACGTCACTTTACTTTCGGTTTCAAAAATAGATCTTAAATGTAAAATCTAGAAAGTCGTTTAAATTGATTAAGAAAACATTTATATATGTCACAACTTATAATTTCGTCATTTCGTATGAGTTACAGAACAAAAATGATTTAGAAGGATGTCCAACAATTCCCCATACATATTGAACTACTTGACGTGCATGCTTAGAAAATGCGTTACACGCCGGGGCCGATTTACCCGAAAAGTGTAACCCTACACTTATTTCCGAGGTGTAGTTCACAGCTCACGGGAACACCCGAGTAGTTTCGATTGGCAATGTGGGTGTTGCACATAATTCCCCAACAAAGCTAACCCAGAAGTTCGTTTGAAGATGGCTGCGAAGCGTGTGTAACCTATATGAACCCCTCCATAAATACCTTCCATTTCATCACAGATTCCAGAAGAGCCATTATTATTTTCTCGGGCGTCGATCGCCTTTCTTGTCCTATAAAGGACGTGGGTTCGATTGGTTCAGTACACATTTAACCCTTAACCAAACGCCAAATTTTCGACTGTCCCAAATTGAAAGAGTTTGCAGACGACATTTCAAAATGTGATGAAATTGAGAAAAAAACCTTCTGATTACGGCAGAAAGCATTGCGGGAAAAGGAGAACTTGCTCGTTACGAGCAACTTCTCCTTTTTCCACAATGTTTTCCAGAGTCGTCTGCAACAATCTGGTCAAATACCGTTACTGTTTGGTAATGGGTTAACTTATCTCCAACCAAACAGTGATGATCGACGACAAAGATCATAAAAGAGATATTTCGTACATTCCTAACATTTATGGATGGCTCGGACCATTTCTGCAGCACTTTTCGCCGAGTCTTAGAGTGTGTGAACCAAACAAATCCCAGAACATTTCCAGATAACAGATGTTTCTTTCGTTCCAGGGCTCACTAGTAGATCGGATCACATGGAACACAAGGATTAAGACCAGAGTTCATCGTACATGTAGAGTGGGATACTACCCTGTATCCTGTAACCTGTAACTCAGTAATGAGCAAAGTTACTCGTACAAATTACGCACATCGCAACCAACCGTTTAAATGTATGAGTTGAAATTAATTGAAGTCGACAGAAAGGTTACGTAAGCCGAGTCTAATGCAAATGTTCTGTCTGTTATATACGTATAGCGGCCTGTGTGCTTTCGGGTAATGAAGATCAGACCTGCTTTTCATTACCTTTAAACTCTCTCGTTAACCCATTAACAAACAATAACGACATTAAACCACTCTGTTGCAGACGACTCAGGAAAACATTGTGGGAAATGAGAAATTGTTCGTAACGAGCAATTTTTCCTTTTCTCACAATGTTTTCTGCCCTATCAGAAGGTTATTTTCCCCTTCATCCCATTTTGAAATTTCGTCTGCAAACTCTTTCATTTGGGACAGTCGAAATATTTGTGTTGGTAAAATATGGTAACTGTACTAGGAAAATGTAAAAAGGTTTATTCAATATAAATGTGTCCTATGATAATGGTTAGAACGCATCCTGACCAACAGCTTCATATATTAAGGTTTACCAAACGTTCTGTTTATGTATGCGGACTCGGTAATGGATGCTTCCTATACGTTCCAGCATCAACTCAAATTTCAGAACCGTTTTGTTTATTCGATTAGCCAGACCGATAGAGTTGGAGAGTTCATTAAATACAAACAAGCATGCATGCTTCGAGGACAAAAATGGCCGTGTTTGTTTTTTATTCGACATGAAGGGATGTTTCAAGTATGCGAGATAACGATTTGCTTGTTTACTTTCGATTTCACCAAATCATTTTGTATAATGATGAGAAACCACGTGCCATTGTGTTTAGTTTAAACTTATTTATTTTACAAGACCGAATTCAAACGGTTTTATCAAAACCCATGATAGCAAAGGCATAATCTAAAGCGGTTGTATAATCAAGTAAAACCTTGTGAATAATTGTTCTCGATCGAGGCATTTCGCTGTGGGACAGTGGGCCAAAAAATGCCGTTTGTTGTCGATATCCCATTTAGGTCGACCTTTGTTTTATTGACTTTGCAGGGTTAATGAATTTCCTGGGTTTACCCTAACAACCTCACGAAGACTCTTAAAACGTGTCGAGTTCAAACCAGGTATCGTCTAGTACAGCACTTCCCCAAACCTTAAGTATCTGCTTAGTTTTGATGAGGAAAGATACTCAGAGTAGAAAAAAGGTTAGATCATAGGCCACCACCAATTTACGTCTGGCCTGGATCCAACCTGTTTGCATAAGCATGAAGTCGGTTTCAGAACAATAAAGGTTAATAATAATATCAGTAAAATAGTCCAGACTTATACCACTTTTATATAGAATTGATGTAAGTTTTTAATCATGGACGATACTCGCTTTGTTCAGGTGTAAAGGGTTTTAATTTTCAATCATCTGATATATATTGGAATTACCCCTATAGATAGCTCGAATTTCACGGAACGCACATAATAAATATGAACGCACTTGAATTTTATACCAACTCGTCTGCAGACATGATTCGGATTGATCGTCTGAGACGTCTGCCGGATGGTGTATCGATATGTGATGACGTCATTGGTGAAAGAGTGAGTGAGTTACTGAATGCGCGTGTGAGTGAGTTTATTGATTGACTGATTGATAGATAGATTGATTGATTGATTTGTCACAGACAGACAGAATGTGGTTTTATAAGAGACAGGACTAAATTGAGGCTTGACTAAATCTCTAAAAAACAATAGAAACTTTTTTTTTAAAGTTGTGTATTGTTTAAACAAATGGAAACTTATGACATCCCCGAATATACAGGAGTTATGTGTACAGGCACGCTAACCGTTCAAGACACGCTGTATTGAAAGTTATCCGTGCTGGAACACTTGAGCGTAACAAATCGGAAAATTGAAATTAACGTTTTTACGACCTTTAAATGACTACCACGTGCTCGACACAAGATCCCGGCTGAACGTCGGCATCCTTTTCGACCTGAGACCTCGAGTAACTCGGATACATATTGATCGATCTAGGGTGATTCGTGAGGATTGTGTTGTTGGTAGTTGTCAAAAGTTGCCAACCTTTTGTTCTCTTCCTAGCCAATACTGGAAACCACAGTTTGAACACATTCACTCGATCATTGACATAACCTTTGACTAAATAACTGGCTGTTGTTGAATAAGGAACCTTCGGATTGTTAGTGTATAGAAGACCCAAAATCTCTGATTGTGGCTTGAACCATGCAATCTTTGTTTATATACGCATGTACTGTAGTCGTCGGTTGTTATTTATAGAGATTTCGTTGTGTACTGTAAGCAGAATTTACGGAGGAAGAAAGTGTAATTAGTGGGTACACGTAAAACAAAGTAGATCTCAAAACCTGTATACATTGTAGTAGTTTTAATGCGCTTTTACATGAAGCAGAAACAAGAGACCCCCACCCCCACATTGTTGAAAGCGATACACGACCTGTAATCAGCACTCTGACTTTATGCGTCATATTATCAGCTACGTGCTAGGAAAACAAATGGACACTGTCCAAAACATAAATCATTAGGAAGCATTATATTTTCGTCCAGACCAACTTCTAGAATGGATGTAAGATAAATCTGTTTCAGTCACGAAATCTGGTCAAAACCATGTTTATGACTATTTCAGTCCAACTCGAGGGCGAAGTGAAATAAAGTAATAAAAACGAAATACAAATATTGAAAGAAAGACTTTGATTAAGGTGTATTGATAGGGTTTTTTAATATCCATTTGACTACCTAATGCTCCGGGTCATATGATGACCGAATCACCCATAAACCCCGCCGGCATATGACTGTGCTAGTCGATCTGGGGCTGTACTTCCCTATAACATGTATACTTCCCTCTAACATTTACACCTATACACCCATGGGTCACGGCCATATGTAATGTATACCTTATATGTATGAAGAAGTAACCTTCAGAGTACGTGAATTAATATTACAAGCAGTCCCAAATGTTCATTTCACCAATATGGCTAGAGACTGGTTTTGTCCGAAAACCACGAATTCGTTTGGTCTTGTTTGAATTATTTTGTGGCATTTAAATCTGACATTGCCACCAGAACCTTCGGCGGTAGACATAAATGTGTGGTTAAATTGCCCTCTTTGTGCAAGGTTCTGTTTGTTTTGACGGTCAGATATTCATGAGAAAGGAATGTATTAAGTGGTTTGAGAGTCGGTCACTACTCTAGTTATTCCATGATTTAGACGGAACAGGTGTTCTAGTCATAAAGATCGGCTGTCTTCGATACTTATCAAGATTGGGATAGGAAGTTTTGGGTCGGATACAAGGGACTTCATTTCAACATAATAATTCATTTGTATTGTTGGCCATGGCGGGAAGAATGCACTGAGCGGAATTAAGCAGGTATTTAAGGTTTTGAAAAGCAAGCGATATGAAAATATTCTTTTTTTGTAAAGAAAACTACCCATCATTCTAAGCGATATATACCAGACCATTACGCTGCCATATCAAAGCCTCAGTGAGTAGTGTGGGACATTCAGTCTATACCCGGCCGACGTACACATGCAGTGTTTACTTACAGACATTTGAAACCTTTGTAGCAACACTTGATAGCCCTGCATACAGAATAACGATTTATCGAACAAATACCCTATAGATTTTCTGATCATATGGGTGATGTAAGCCCGACCGAGTTTGAGGAAAAGGAAACCAAGCAAACACTTGGCCCTTCATGCCTGGCCCTACTGTATATTCCATATAAGGCTACCAGTACGTTCTTGTGTAGAGGCATTATTTAACCCTTATAGTTCTTGAACCGATTTCATGTTCATGCAAATAGGTTAGATCACAGGCCAGACGCCAAGTTAATTGGCGGCTGGCCTGTGATCTGACCTGTTTGCTACTCTGAGTACCCTTTATCAACAAAATTAAGAAGCTATTAAAGGTTGGAAAGCAGACAACACAAAAATCTATTTTTACAAAAATACCCAGCATTCTAAGGTTTAAAGATGGGAAAGGCTAGATCGCTTAAATCGCTACCGATCAGCCCTACCAGAGGCCACACCTACATATGTCAAGCAAACGTCACATACACGGGGTTGATTTAACGTAGCTTTAAGTTAAAGATAACATGATCAAATTTACATTTAAATTTCGGCGATATTTTAACGAGCTGGTAACCGCGTTAATATAACGGCGCAGAGCGGCGATAAGGGCGTTTATAGAGGATGGCAGACCCGGTACCAGGGCTAATAGAGAAATACCTAACACAATGCCGGGTTGCCAGTCTGAGTGTAATTTATATTTAAATGTTTTCAAAGTTGAATGTTTATAGTTGGGTGAGGACAGATAAGCCGTATAGAAATCAATTTCAATGATTTCGCTTGACAGGGTCGGTGTGTTGGACGGACTCGAAGCAGGGTTCGCACTCTCCCCCGTACTTTACACTGTAAGACTCAATATCAGTTCGTTACATCCTAACTGAACCCTTAGAACGCTGGGTAATTTTCTCAAAAATAGATTTATGTGTTGTCTGCTTTCTCAATCATTAAACATCTGCTTAATTTTGATGAGGAATACTAGGTAACTGTGACCAAGGTAAAAACATGCTTCATGACCGGGACTCGAACTCAGGACCTCCACAAACCATGCGATTGATCTATCCACTGAGCTATCCGGCCCGCTTACACATTTAACAAACCCTTGTAAATAAAGACCCCAGGCCCTACTACAATACCATCACCATATTGTTGATGTCTGATGATGGACTATAAGGGTTGTTGTTGGCGATGGTGCCTTGATACCAACAAGTATTTTGTCTGACGTTTGAAACCAGCATTAAGGAAGTGATCATATGTAATGGTATAATAAAATTCCACTTCGACGACCAAGTTCGAAATGATATACGCTCGTTAATAGCACCCATTCGAGACACGTATCGTATTTATGTCGGATTGCGGAAATTTATAGCTTTCGAGTTTGTTTCAACATTCTATTGGGGTACAATTGGGGGACCGAATAACGCTCGGCATTGGTGTCTAAACCACTCTGTATAACCCTTTAAATACCAAACGCCAAATTTCCCAATGTCCCAAATTGAGAGAGTTTTCAGACTATATTTCAAACAGTGATTAAATTGAAATCTCCTCATAGGACAGAAAACAATGGGTGCTCATTACGAGCAATTACGTCTACAACAAACTGGTAAAATGTCGTTATTGTTTAGTAAAGGGTTAACGTGCTCAAAGCGATGACGATATTCGTCTGAGAGAATACTCAGTCTATCTAACATACATAGCTTAACCCATTACCAAACAATAACGGCATTTGACTTGTTTGTTGCAGACGACTCTGAAAAACATTGTGGAAAAAGGAAGAATTGCTCGTAATGAGCACACAATGTTTTCTGTCCTATCAGAAGATTATTTGTCAATTTCATCACATTTTGAAATGTCGTCTGCAAATTCTTTCAATTTGGGACAGTCAAAAATGTGGCGTTTGGTGTGTGGTCCAACAATGTCAATATGTAAGTGACGATCAACGATCCGGAGTAGTCTACACAGTAAGAATCGTCTGATCTGTGTCGATATTATTCAGGGGGTCAATAAAACTCGATAATTCCCCCGAGAACACCTCGTTACGGTGATCTTGAGCTGTCATCCTACAACATTTGTTTATTCTTCTCTAGTGCGTGTCCTTTCATCGTGTGTTACATGCATACCGCGGCATGAGAACACAATCCGTCTGTTATAGTGACAGTATAGATCCAGTCTTTAAAAGTGACAATAAAGACACCGTCTGTTATAGTCCCTGTATAGACCCTGTCTGTTATAGTCCCAGTATACAACCAGACTGTTATAGTCACAGTAAAGATACAGTATAGACCCAGACTGTTATAGTCACAGTAAAGACCCTGTCTGTTAAACTCACAGTAAAGACCCCGTCTGTTATACTCCCAGTATAGAACCAGACTGTTATAGTCACAGTAAAGACCCTGTCTGTTAAAGTCACAGTAAAGACCCCGTCTGTTATACTCCCAGTATAGAACCAGACTGTTATAGTCACAGTAAAGACCCTGTCTGTTAAAGTCACAGTAAAGACCCCGTCTGTTATACTCCCAGTATAGAACCAGACTGTTATAGTCACAGTAAAGACCCTGTCTGTTATACTCCCAGTATAGAACCAGACTGTTATAGTCACAGTAAAGACCCTGTCTGTTATACTCCCAGTATAGAACCAGACTGTTAAAGTCACAGTAAAGACCCTGTCTGTTATACTCCCAGTATAGAACCAGACTGTTAAATTCACAGTAAAGACCCTGTCTGTTATACTCCCAGTATAGAACCAGACTGTTAAAGTCACAGTAAAGACCCTGTCTGTTATACTCCCAGTATAGAACCAGACTGTTAAAGTCACAGTAAAGACCCCGTCTGTTATACTCTTAGTATAGAACCAGAATGTTATAGTCACAGTAAAGACCCTGGCTGTTATAGTCACAGTAAAGACCCTGTCTGTTATACTCCCAGTATAGAACCAGACTGTTATAGTCACAGTAAAGACCCTGTCTGTTATACTCTCAGTATAGAACCAGACTGTTATAGTCACAGTAAAGACCCTGTCTGTTAAAGTCACAGTAAAGACCCTGTCTGTTATACTCCCAGTATAGAACCAGACTGTAATAGTCACAGTAAAGACCCTGTCTGTTATACTCCCAGTATAGAACCAGACTGTTATAGTCACAGTAAAGACCCTGTCTGTTAAAGTCACAGTAAAGACCCCGTCTGTTATACTCCCAGTATAGAACCAGAATGTTACAGTCACAGTAAAGACCCTGTCTGTTATAGTCACACTACAGACCCAAACTGGCTGGTGATTTCGAACAAAACGGAGTATACGTTACTGTGAGAGAGATATTCTTTAGACCAAACAACTTTACCCTTTTGCAAAACCAATCACGTACTGAACATGGCGCAAGCCAACTTCAGATCTTCTTAAATTCAAACGCTAAGAGAAATGAATGCATACAAGATATAATATGCTCAATTTTCTAACATCCTTATGTCCTTATTCTTATGAGACAAACCGCCCCGAAAAAGAACTGTTTGCAAATACTTTGACATGCAAACGATTTGACACGATCAAAACTGTTTGGCTTTGTTAAGATTTTAAGTTCAACGCAACGCATTACATTATTGTCGAACGTAAAGCATGTATGTGACGCAGCGCTCATACATTATAGACATGTCTTTAATCTTTTACAAATAGACAAAAAGCAGACAGAACTAAACTATAAAACATCTCTCAAAACTGGAAATTTCAATTGAAATCGTCAACCATTTTTTTTTCATTTCATGTCAGTATTTGCGAGGAGCGAAACGGAGAGAAAAAGAATGAAACGGATTGTTGTGTCGTCAACTCGACCCTATACTTCTCTGAATACATCAATTTCCGTTCCTATTATTTCTTTTCTTTGCGTTAAATACCTGGTAGGAATATTTTATTATCCCACAATTTAGCGTGGTAGGATGGAGCAAACAACCCAACCCTTTACGTATTACTTTTTCATCGACTCGAGTCAGATAAGGCAGACGATTTTGTAATTAATGAAAACATTATAACAAAATATATATCAAAGAAAACGTCTGTTTAACTTCATAACCGTTTTTCCTTAGTTGGACAGAGTGCCAACAATATCAATATGACATAGTGGAGAAATTTCATCTTTTTTACACTATTACAGCGTGGCATCTGAGAATACACCAAACAGTACTTTAAGTGAGAGAGATGGTTGCAAGTAATTCAATAAAATAAATATATGGTTCTTGTGGAACATGGTGACCAAATAAGAACGTATCTGTAAAGATTGCCCAATACTAATTCATCAATGCCGATGAAAAAGTATGTCACGGGAGTGTGATGCAGTGTGATGCAGTGTGATGCAGTGTGATGCAGCGTGATGCAGTGTGATGCAGTGTGATGCAGTGTGATGCAGTGTGATGCAGTGTGATGCACATTATACATGTATGTTGATTGAAACATTTATTCTAATCAGCGTAACAACCATTAAATTGCTACAGAGGTTTGAATCATTGTAACAAAATGGTAAAATAACTATACACGTACGATTAACCATAGTGGCATAGTGCTTGCTAACTAAAAGTTTGCGACAGAGTTGTATGTGACAAAGGGTGCATTAAATATGGTGACGGGGTATATAACGGTAGTCGGTGTTTAGGGCAGGTGTATGGTGGGTGTGGGGTTACAATGGTTGTATTTGATACGTCCTTACGTCAAACCCCTACTTCTTTAGTTTGTCATGGATAGTATGGCTAATCTGCATTTTCAATTAGTTGCACATCAAATTATTTCCCAATGGATGGTAGCTATTCACAGGTACATTTATAGAAATAGTAAACTTGATCCAGATATACTGAAGAGCACACTTCTTTGAATTTCGTACTTTCTATCCTCATTAACCTATTGTTAACGGCTAAATTTGGACTTTTCGGAAACGGGTTGATGAGAATTAAGAAAGGGCTCTTTGTATATCCCTGTTACCTGAGTGTATATGATATGCCTGTTGTACTTCCTATCGAGCTGTACTTGTCACCTCTATAGGTTAGTTGGAAATGGAATCGTTCATTCCTCGGTCGTAGAGAAGTGACAGGACTTTTGTGCATATGCCATGCTCTTGAAAGTCAAATGTATGCCCAAACATTTGGCAATTAAAACACTTAACAAATGGTCAAATCAATCAGTTGCTCAGTAGGACAAAACACAACACTGGCCAAGAGTTGGGGACATGCATGGTTTCCTGTTAGCGTCGGTCGGTATAAATGTTGTAGTTCAAGGTTTAAGCGCAATACTATAGTAAGTGCTTCATGTTTATGAAGCACTTACTATAGTCTTGCACTAAACCCTCTATTTGTTCTACAAGCGTACCGACCCTTTTGTAAGCAATATTTCAACATTCAACCATTCTCTCCCTGCCCCCATAAACGACGTGTTCCGATTATCACACCTTTATTATTACTCATAGAGACAGAAAAAAAGGTCGCTTGACGTATAAATCGTGAACTATAAATAAATGAAGCAGTAATAGAATGAAGAGCTAAACATGGACGGCAGTTAATGGCGGATTTCTATGGTTCCCGCCTTTGTTCCCTGGACACGTGGTTACTGGTTTTATAGCAGCAGACATTCGAAACAGGCTGAATACAAGAACGGTGTCTACACGAAAATGATAACGCCATTCCATAAGCATAATATACACGAGAATATTATAAACTATAACTGTGTTTTTGCTTTCACAATTTCGAGATCAAAGAGATTCGTGAAACAGGGGTAGGTAGCGACCTTCGTATTACGTGTTACGCATAATCAATCGTTTTGAAACCCTTTCCGGCGTCGGATTACTCCGGTCCTTCTCGGTAGACCTCGGTCAGGGTCCGGAACCTTTTCGGTTCGATGTGAATAGTTCCGCCACAGACCGAGGAAGACCGAGAATGCCAGAAGCAATCCGACGAAAGATGGAATTTCAAAATGGCGTATTATGGTTATTCTACCTTAAACACTTTCCGTAATTCGAAAATGAAATAGTTAAAATCAGCCACAAACAATACAAGACATCAAAAGGCCCGTGATTATCAATTACAACGCACCATGACTGTAAAACCCCACATGGATGTACACCCTCCATTGTTGTACACAAAGTTGGCTTCTCGTAACGTTTACATCCTTAACGGCTTGCCAACGGCTTGCCAACGCGCCCAGCTGGATTCGAAACATCCGAATTATTTATCAAATATGCCGGTAATAAAAGTGCATTTATTTTAATGGGTGTCTGAGAATCGGGGCCCCCATGCTGATTCTCTCGAACCGTAAACCAATTGCATGTTGCTATCTATTGCTTCTCGTAGATTGTGGGGCCTGAAGAGCTGCAGTTAATGTAACGCTAGACGTTCTGTCAGATTCTGTATACATGTACAACATTCTCGTTCTTTTACGTGTGTATGACACTTTCAACATAGGCTGGAACGTTATGATACGGTCCGCTAGTCTGTTTGGACATTGGCACTGTTTTAATAAACATCTTATATCTTATCTTACTTTTGCGTTCAAAACAACATATCCCCTTTTTGCATTATCAGACTGAATGATACGTTAAGGAACGGTCCACTAGCCGGTAAGGACATTGCTTATACTAAACATTTTAAGCTTACGCAGATTTTTTCCTACAAATGTTAACTAAAACGGCACCTATGTTATCACTTTTCAGCTATGACACTTGGACAAAACTGGATTCCCCCTTCGAGAGTGCCACACTGTTTTATTCCTCACTATTCCTAAAATACTCCGCAAACATATGGTGAACGTGAACGCAATTGAACGGAGGGTCAATACCATCGACTTTGTGTCCCTATTTGTAGCAATGTGCTTTTAACGATATATAAGGTTGGACTGGAGCAAATGTCAAACGACAGTCCGTACTCTAATGGTATCGGTCCGTGATCTTTCCAGCAATGTGCTCATTTACAGCCGTAGGTTAACAGACTAGGGTCAGTATAGTCAGTGTGCTTTGGTATCAATCGTGGGTGACTTGTACATAGTATTGAGTAACATTGTGTTCGACGACAGGTGCGCTTTGTCCCCTTAACTGGATGGTTAAGTACGACTTAGATAAATGGGACTTATATGCCACTGTTCCTTTGGGAAAGTTCTGATTAAAACAGGAATAGTAAGGGGTAATTGGTATCCAACAACCAATTGATAAATGTTGTGTTTGTTAATGTTTATGTGACGTACACTTTGTTCAGACGAAAGGTCTTTTTCCCACAGATTGTACAGTTAGTGAAACCTTTTGGAATTCAGGTATTTCTCAATCGCCATTTCTTAGATTTTCCCTGAAGTTTTAGCCGAGAAGAACCCCTGGAAATGGGGCTTTCAAAACAGACAGCCAGGCCTGTATAAACAAACCCGGGGTTTATGTTAGCTCATAAAGGGGGGTTGTAGGATTCATGTGCACGGCATAATAAATACGACTTGGGTACAAGTAGGGCTCGTAAAAATGCAAACGTTTTCGTCGGTATAACGCCTCATAGGCAAACGTTTCTGTGCAATAAACATGGAGGTTGACTAGCCTTTTGATTGAAATTTAGGAAAAAAGGTCACTTATCATTGCTTAGTATTTGACCGTACTTGAATTGTTCAGTATTTGGCATAAGTAATGACAGTTTTGGTTGGCAATATTCTTCTGTATCGAGCCTGTTCACATGAAATCAGTAATCAGTTCATAAATCAGTATCCGTATGAAACATAATACGTTGTCATGAAGGCGAGAAATTCTGTAAACATGACATGGGAAGTGATGGTCAAATAAAACACGCTAACGAAATCTTTTGGAAGATTCGAAAACAACTTTACTTAAATGATTATCACTTCGGTCATTCTTGACCATCGCTTATAGAAGGCCTGATATTCTAAAAACTAAAAAGCTTAATCAACAAATAAGATACTATATGTTGTATGCTAAGCACACTCCGTCATAGTAACAATACAATGTTTGTCTGGCCAATGGTACAATAGCAGCGTGAATACGTTATGAATACTTGCTGAAAGTCGCATGTTTGACCAGGATCCAATTCGCTGATGTTCCTCATAATACACTGTGTCTGTGTTACAAATTTGGCTATTCTCTATTGCACTATTGTACCACTCTACTTAGTTGTCTAATTGTAATGATATACGTAAGAAGAGTGTGCTATATACGCAACAGAGTAGAGGGGCAAAAACAAGCGAGGGTGAATATATATATGTAAAACCGCAAATAAAACACATCTATAAAACCAAACAAGGCAAGAGAAATAACGGACTACAGAAAAGGAAGGAACCATATTTTTTAAGAAGGATGTACTCAACTACGGCTGGAATCACCTCACTCGAATATTCACTCGAATATTCACTCGAATGTTCACTCGAATGTTCACTCGAATATTCACTCGAATGTTCACTCGAATGTTCACTCGAATATTCACTCGAATGTTCACTCGAATGTTCACTCGAATATTCACTCGAATATTCACTCGAATGTTCACTCGAATGTTCACTCGAATATTCACTCGGATGTGACAATAAATTGCTTATGCCAATATGACGTGATTAAAATCACTCGAGAGAGACAATGCAAATATGATTTAAATAAGGAAGGTTACTTGCACTCGAGTGTGATATGATCATACTCTACAGAACATAACATAAAAATGCTCACTCAAGTACGCTAAGTCCTTATGGTATAGGTACCAGCCGTTGTTGGTATGGAAGAGATCGATACAGACGTGAGATTAAATTAAGAAGAAGACGGGATAATCATAGCGTGTTAAGATGTTCTTGTATATTGTGAGAGAGGGGGCTTTCAATGTCGGAGGTCCGCGCCAACATATTGGGCTATATAGTAAAAAGTAGGAGTTCAAAACAAAGCCATGCAATTGATAGATTCATACGAGCGGCTGGTCATCAATAGACCACAGAAACACTACAATAACACCAAAAGGTACTCGAACCACCGCAAACCACGTCGTACTTACAGTATCCGGTTATAAAATCCATCAACTCATACATTACTCTACTCTTTTTTAACATTTCGAAAACTCCGTTATATTTTGAATACCCGACCAAAAACATGAAAATACCTGACTTTGACCGGGTGATTCCCACAACATAACACAGATTTCATCTCTTTCACATTTCGAGGACTGAAACCAACACTTAGAACGAAACTCGCCGCACGTTCCCAAACATATACGCCATCTTATCCCACCCATTTTGCTGACATTGGCATTTTATGCAAATGAGACGCAAATTAGCTGTAATGAATATTCACACTTACAAATCCATATCCTCGACTTTTTCCAGTCTGTCTGTCGGTTATCACAACGGCTTCTTCGATGTCTCCGAACTTTTCGAAGAACTCTCGTAGAGACTTGTCTGGAAAGAGAAAACAAATGAATACTATTCTTAAGGAATCACTTTCATTGAAAACGTGGGACAGATAGGATAAACGTCACAAGTTTCATGTTCACCAAAGTTTATATTTTGGAGTCTTTTCAAACTTGTAAGTAGTCTATGGCATGAAAATTCGGTCGGTTGTTATGTCAATGTGTGAATATTACCAGCTCAGAAAACACAAATGCGTGGTTCAAAAACCCGTACGGTTACTCTCGAAAATTTCGTTAACCTTAAATAGGATTTGCATTGGCAATAAACAAACGCTTTCCATACCCTGCACACTAGAGAGATGCCAAAAATTGAACGCCATAGATAACACCGCATCTCCCCCCCCCCCCCCCCCCCCCCCCCCCCCCCCCCCACCGAAATTGGATTCATAATAAACAAAAAAACTTTTTTATTGTGGGTTGGTGGGGAAATATAACACACGTTTCACCCATATGATAAACCCATTACCAAACAATAACGACATTTAACTTAACCACTTTGTTGCAAACGACTCTGGAAAACATTGTGGGAAAAGGAGGAATTGCTCGTAACGAGCAATTTCTCCTTTCCCCACAATGTGTTCTGCCATTTTAGAAGGCTATTGTTCAATTTCATGCAATTTTCAAATGTCGTCCGCAAACTCTTTCCATTTGGGACAGTCGACAATTTGGCGTTTGGTAAAGGGTTAAAGATTTTTGTAACCATCCAGTTGTTTAATACTACAGAGTACCATGGTGCTGTTGTGTACCAATCAGCATTTCTCGACGAGGAAGCTAACACGAGTACCCACAACATAAACATTGACTTAGGAAAAACGAGACGAACGATTTGATACCCACTAACGTTATCTTCACATCTAATAAGGAGTTTTGTTCAGACGTAGTTGGGGTGCTAAGCTGTCACTTTCTATTCGGGACTTTATTTCAAGTTCGTTATCAGTACAGATTTAGAACCTGAGCAAATACTTCTGAAGTGCGTTATTTGTATACATGTATTTATATGCATTTTGAAGACCCGTGCTGTACGGGAGTGTATTACGTTATTTTAATGGGTGCTGGCGCTGTATTATATGTTTTAATTCTATAACCGTTTAATTACAATAAACCGAAATACAGACATACGAGCAAACACTTTTTTTCCTGACTTAACCCATTACCAAACAATAACGACATTTGACCAGTTGTTTTGCAGACGACTCTGGAAAACATTGTGCGAAAAGGAAAAATTGCAAAGTGTAGGTGACTATCAAATTTTCAGACTTCAACTAAACCGTAATTATGATGATGTAAGGATAATTTTAGTAAGACCAGCAATGCTCACCAAGAAGATGAATTCCTCCTTTTCTATAAACAACATGACTTTTACTTGTCATAGACAGTTACCGTTGATATGATACAATGAAACTGATATGAATAAAGATATAAAATCAAAACCACTCCTGTAGATTTGACAGATTCTGTGTTTCCCCATTAAACCACATATTAAACGATAACCCTTTATCATTACTAAGAAAATCTATAGTCGACGTTCCCTTGAATCTCCTCCTAGTCCCCAAATATTATAAAAGTTGAGTCGACGTCCCATGAACAAACCAAACACAACACGTACTGTTTGTGGGTTGGTACGAGAATGAAGGGTTGTGACTATGGCCTGTTGAATGGACATGAACACCCGGTTTATTGTGTCCATTGTTCGACTCGAACTCAACTTTGATTATGCTAACGGTTCGTTGGAAAACTCTTCGCTCCATCCCTAACTCCCCGTTTTCATTCCCCTTCTCCTAAGTTAAAACTTGTATTTGGTGGTTAAATGTTAATTGTTGTGGCTATGCTCATTTTTTTTTCTTGCTGAACTCTACATTCGCCCATGGTATAACTAACTACATGTATCAAGGTTAGATTGTTTTCTCCTAAATAGTTTCTTAAGTTAAAACCATTATTTTGTGGTTATATGTTAATTGCCGTGGTTACTCTACTTTTTCCGCTTAACTCGACATTCGCCCATGGTATAACCAAGTATCAAGGTTAGATTGTTTAGCCTAAGTGTAAATTGCAAAATTGTGTTGGGTATTATTTTACCATGCCTGTCTGATCTAGACCTCTACTTTTAACACCAGCCCACCACGCGTGCGTAACTGGATTTCATTGTCCATCCAGTCCTCTGATTATACTTCGTATAACCCTTTACAAAACGCCAAATTTTCGACTGTCCCAAATAGAAAGGGTTTTCAGACGACATTTCAAAATGTGAAGTTGAAAAATAATCTTGTGATGGGACAGAAAACATTGTAGGAAAAGGAGAAATTGCTCGTTAACGAGTAATTTCTCCTTTCCCCACAATGTTTTCCAGAGTCGTCTGTAACAAACCGGTCAAATGACGTTATTGTTTAGTAACGGGATAACGGAGATTTTCCTCTCCGTTGAAGGGTTATTACTTACACAGTTTATCTCTAAAAATCAGTCACGAAATGAAAAGGCCCATTGTTCAATTAGTAAAATCTGTTAAATCCGGCAATTTGTTATCTATTCAATACATACCACTTTAATTCGGGTTTTGACTTGCCTCCACGTGAATGCGTACCGTGAAAGATGTGAAATAGAGACCTGGGTCATTGTTATAAATAAATAATTCTAATCCTTTTTGTGTTTAGGATATTTGCAATTCAATAAACGCGATATCATTTAACTCGATTCAAGCATTCTGTTTAACTAAAAAAACGCCACGACATCTGTAGGGAAAATGTCTTTTAACCCATTACCAAACAAAAACGACATTTGACAATATTGCTGTAGACGACTCTGGAAAACATTGTGGGTAAAGGAGAAATTGCTCATAACGGGTTAAACTAGCATTTTCCCCATTTGTGACGGTGATGCTGTGGTGTTTAACATATTTAAGAGACGTCGGTACATGTTTGGATCTGAGATTTGGATTGATTGGTTTTTGTTGGGCATATTTATTGTTATAACTTGTCACGTATTATTGTCCGATTTAACACCTTATATTGTCTTTTGATTAAACATATTATAGTGCTGAATGGATTAGTGTGACAAATCCCTGCCGTTCGCTGACACCACTTCGCCCTTTATACTCTCGCTTAGATATGTAGGGAATATAAGTAGTTGGTGTTGTTGTTGAATAGATCTTAGTATGGACTTATGATTAATACTGCATTGTTAAAGTTCTTATGAGGTTCGTATGGTATTGGTTCGTTGAAATCCGAAGTGGTGCAAAGTTTGTCTTTACAATGAGTTTGACATTCGTTTCCAAGTACTGAAGGAAATTGGAAATACTGTAAATGGTTATTTTCTTAATTCCCCAGGATATTTCTATCCCTGGGAGAGTTAACACTCCTTTTATCGCAACATTTACAGACACTGTTAACCCTTTACGAAACGCCATAATTTTGGACTGTCCCAAATTGAAAAAGTTTGCAGACGGCATTTTAAGATGTGATGAAATTAAAAAATAATCTCCTGATAGGGCAGAAAACATCGTGGGAAATGGAGAAATTGCTCGTTACGAGCAATTTCTCCTTTTCCCACGATGTTTTCCAGAATCGTCTGAAACAAAGTGGTCAAATGTCGTTATCGTTTTATAATGGGTTAAAACTACTTCAGATGCGAGTCTGGTCCCCTGTATTATCATAAACGGTTACTCTCGTCGCTGGAGGAAACGTTACAACTAAACATCGGATAGAGCAGAACATACAGTAATTGTGAAGTGTCGAAAAAACAAACCTTCACTCTGCATTGAGCACCCAGCCGAAAGGGGTTGTATATATTAACATTTTAATGGGCCCGCTGAGTTTAACTTGGCATTGTGTATAAACCGTCAAAATTGGAAAACTCCTTTATAGGACGTAGGCTATTAAACTCCGTCTAAGGCGAAAATAACGGTTGTTTTGTGGCGGTCGTAGTTGGGTTAGAAATGGGCCTAAATCTTGTTGATTGTATGTATGAACATATAAACCTCTAAACGGCATGAACAGAAAGATGGACGTTGGGCTAATCTATCGCTGCATAGAAGATAATAGCAGTGTGTAGCTAACTCGTCGACAGAGACGTATGTTCGAGTATATGACTGCCACAACTAGGGTTTATTCAATAACGGATTGATTTCAGTTTGTAAGCGTTATGCATATGGTGGGTCGAGTTGCGCTTTTAGGCAAATGGTCATGAGCTTGACTTACGAATGATATTCTGAGATTTTGAGGAAACATAATTCCTCACAACTTTAACTCGCGATGAGTTTTGGCTCATATTGAACCTGGTCACCAGTCCAATTGGTCAGAAACATTGGCCCTTTGTTAGGCATGCTCTTCAAAGCTATATTCTCGAATAACCCATAACCTTAGAAGCTGGGTAATTTTCTAAACAAAGACTTTAGTGTCGCCTACTTTCTAAAACCTTTAATATCTCCTTAATTTTGTTGAGGAAAGTTACTCAAAGTAGCAAACAGGTTAGATCACAGGTCGGCCGCCAATTTATATGGCAGCGGGCCTGGATCTTACCTGTCTACATAAGTATGAAGTCGGTTCCAGCACTATAAGGGTTAAGAACGTGCTCCAGTATGGAAAGTCATTCGTCAATAACTCAACAAACATGTCCAATATGCTTAAATGGTTTAAGATTGCGATGCAAAACTGAAAAACTGCTCATCTGAACAATTTCGTCTTTTCCTAATAGTTCATCTGATCATATCAGAGGAGAACCCCTCAATTTATTGTCGATTACTAAATTAGTGAGATACAAACACGGCATAGAGTTACGGTTCTAAGGGTTTCGATACTTAGATACAACCAGGAGAAACGGGAATGATCGTCTGTCTTGAGTTGAGATCGTTCCATTAAGTCGAATTTTGAATGACTGTACACGAAGGACAGTGTTATATATGTAGATGCTAGCTGTACATGCATATGCTATCCTATCGTAGCTATAGCTGTAGAAGATGTTAAAACATGGGACCGCCTGTGGTTTGTAAACTGCATCAAACCACAATATATCTTCAAGTCGAAGTAGGAGAAAACACGTGTTTTGATAGTTTGTTCCGAGATATCTGTCAAATCTACAGGAATGGGGGAAATCCTGCGATATTTGTGTGTTTTATCTTACAAAACATTCCTTCAATCAATAACACGAGTAGATAAGACTGACTCGTTGTCTAATACACGAAATGTTAGAGAGAGAGAATTGTAGGTTTGCCTGAGATAGAACATATAAGGAACAAAAACGAGCAGTTTAGTAAAATATATGGGAATACATGAGAAAAACTGTTGGCGACTTTGTGAACTCGAGATATACACACGGAGTATGTATATAGAATGAGAAAAAAGCGATAGGGTGATGAGATAAGAAAAGATATATGATATAAAGTTAAGTAGATTAAGATATACAGATGGGGAAGAGAGACGAAGAGAGAAGAATTAGAGAAAGGAAAGAGCTAAACAGAATAAGAGAGGCATATAGGGAAGAGAGAAAGGTAGAGAAGAAATAATGAAAGAGAAAGAAAACTTGACTAACCTGTAGTGTGATAGGGCAGTCCCCCTACGAATATTTTCGTAAAGGTTGTGTCTTTTTGTGTAATTGTAGGCTGGGCCATCATGATTTCAGGTGGATGATTAGATAAATAAATTAATAATAAATTAAATAATAAATAACAACTCAAGAACCCTGGCGAAAGTCACAAGTCCTGATCGTAGTAATACAACACCTCCTACAATATTACAATATATCACCAATATTCGTTCACCGGTATAGATATGTACGGCAGAACCTTTGTTAATTCGATGTAACAAACTTTTTTCAAACTTCTACAACAGTTCGCAAAGCACTAGTAGCGATGGTCCTGTACGACACTCCAAAACGTCCGAGTATGAGTGATAGAGCAGATCTGAAATGTTCCCACGAATACTTAAATCCCTCTGCTTTACAGATCACTTGTGCTTCTACCCGACTCTATAGTTCCAATAATAAATAATCAGCTCACAATGAACACTCGGTAGTCCCGAAAGAACCATTATCGAATTTTTTATCTAAGCCCCGCCTACTTGTGCATATTGATTAGTCTCAGAGCGCGCGGTTACCCGTCGTAGTTCCCGCCCCCACAGACTATAAACCCCGCCCCTTGGCACCCCCTCCCCCACGGTGTTAGAGGGTATATCGTTTTACATGGCGGAATAACGGAGATTAAACCCTTAGCTTTACTTTAATCGCTTAATCCGACTAACAATATATGTGTATTGTTACGAACTTTACTCCACGGCACTTACCTAATATAATATAAACTCAGAGTTACGAACGATTTTAACTGCTCGCCCATCGAAAACATTGCGATAAAAGGAGAATATCTATACCATTTCATGTTTGTTTTTGTCTTCCATCCTCACCAAAACCTCACTTAGACTTATGAACAGTATGTTGATTTGCCTTGTGAAAAGTGCTTATATTGCATTGGTTGTAAGGTCATTTAAAGCGTTTTCAGCTTGCTTGAAGTTCATCCAAAATGTCTTTCTATATTTTGAACCTTGATCATGTATACCTTATGTGGGGAAACATCATGGTTTACGATCGACTAGTGCCAATGATATTTGGTTTCAATCGTTCAGTATAAGACTGAGTTAGTCTAGATGTTAAGCTAGTACAATACTAGGTCTTTGGCTAGAAGATTTCTGATGTCCTAAACTGAATACAATGGTGACATATGACAGTTCACCCATCTCTCAAACTGTACACTTTTAACCCTTTACCAAACGCCAAATGTTCGACTGTCTCAAAGTGAAAGACTTTACAGACGACATTTCAAAATGTGATGAAATTGGGAAATAATCTCCCGGTAGGATAGAAATCATTGTTGGAAAAGGAAACATTGCTCGTTGTTTTCCAGTGTCGTCTGCAACAAACTATAGTTGTTTGGTAATGGGTTAACCAACTCCCCATTGATCCAAAACAGTAAAAGACGATAGTTATGAAGTATGGAATATAATATATTCCTGCGATATTTGGAAGTTTGTTCACTGATATATGGGATTTGGAAATAAAAAAAAAATCTTTAAAACTGCACAATAGCTGTTCTTTTTTAAGGATACACAATGAAGGAAAGATATTGAAATTAAAATCAGATAGATTTGTCTTAATTTCATACTAGTACGTATTTAGATAAATTGACGATTCTTGAATTGATTATGTTTTCAAACGATACGTTAAATAGAATATCAAACAACAATACAAATATATTATTAAATTTTTATCTAGACAAGCACCTTCAATAACGTTCTCTCAAATTATCAGTAATTTTTCAAATCTCAAACTTAAAGAGGATAAACCCAAAAATTGTACAAATAATTGGATAAACAAACATAAATAAGTCAATATAAGGTATAATTGGTATTGTGTTGTGCTTATAATGCCTCTTTCTGAAGAAGAACCAAACTGTCATCAGCAAAACTTATCAAAAATGCCATAAAATGATCCTTTTGGCTTATGATAGGCACACAATTCAACAAGGGATACCAGGTATTGTAAACTTGTTCAAACATTGTGCTTTATCGACTTTACGTCATACCTATATACGTAATCATAAAGAAACCTGTCGTCACACAATGGCGACTTCCGTGAGCCCAAATTGAGAGAATCTACAAACGACAAATTTAAACCATGAACACAATAGTTTTGTTTTCAACTACAGAAGAAAACAAAAGTGGCAGTGCTAGCCCTTAGAATGCTGGGTAATTTTTTTAAAATAGTAAATTGGCGACTGGCCTGTTATCTAACCTGTTTGCTACTCTGGGTATCTTTCCACAGTAAAATTAGGTAAATATTTAAGGTTTTGGAAAGCAGACGACACAAAAATCTGTTTTTAGAAAATTACCCAGCCTTCGAAGGGTCAAAACAGATAAATGTCTGTTGAGAACATGGACCCTTTTAAGATAGCTTTCGTAAAATAAACCCAAGATGGACTGTCACTTCCTTATATGATATCATGTCTTATAAAAAAAGTATATCGAGATGAAAAAGAACCCTCGCGGAAAAGTCGTGTATAACTAATGTAAGGACAACCAAGAATGACTACTGTCGATATAACAAATAAACATTTTGACCATTTCCATAAGGCTGCTGAGAGGAAGAGTATGTTTAATACATGTACATTAAGGATGGTTGGAAAGTGTTTTTTGGAAAATGGACTGGGCAATCACCTTTTCGAACTAATTTAACAGCGCCATCCAGTCATAATCTCTACTGATTGTTCGGTAGTATTAACTTGAACTTGAACTTTGTTTTGAATTGTGATTCATAGGAACGAATACTTTCAGTTTGAATCGGACTTCCCCCTCCTTAAAGAATCTCCTTCACTTTCACGAATTACATGCAAGTACCTGCATTAGGCGTCCCAAAGCGACAGAAATGAAAGCTGCAGAAGCGATCGAATAGAATATAATGTTGATAAAAAAAAAATGAACAATTTCTCCTTTCCCAACACCAATACAGAGCCTATGTGTCTTTGCACCGATATGGTGAAGGGTTGCTCCACTAATTCTCAACGACAGGGCCACCCCGGGTGTGATCCTGGGGATCATTAATACCAGATGCGACAGATGGAATAGGGCCGCTAGTTTACCGGAACGCATTGTTTACATTGTTTGTCGTGTTGCTTGACTTGCTTTATATTAATGACCTATTCTTTATTATAGAGACTAGTGACAGCCCGTAACACCAAACCACACATATTGGCTAACGGTATGCTTTCTCGTAGTCATAAGAGACGAAATGAAAAAGTGAATACCTCCGTCTTCTTTGCAACGCGTTTGCGACCTCAATAAAAAATACGCTTTTAAGACTTAATACTCTCCAATTCAAATATAGAAAGTAATGAAATGCCAATTTCAAATGTACATCGAATTAACCACTGAAAATAGTTGCTTGAAATGTACACAGCCTTCTAGTTTTCGGCGTACATGTTTGTTTTGTCTTTATTAGGAACGTATTTGCGCCTATGCACAAAACACGTACATAGTATCAAAAGAATGGTTGTATCTATTTCGTTAACATATATTTTCGCAAATGTTTTAAATAACGAAATTTAAAAGCAGTGCTTTGGTAAAACTCATTCCGCTTCTTCCTATTAATCACGTTTTCTTCTTTTCCTAACACAGACCAATGAACCGTTATTGCGCCTGCCAAAGTAGAACAACGGGACTTCTTTTGTTTCAATAAATTTTAAAGAGTGAGCAGTAAAACTTGGCCGTTCAATAAGGCAAGAAAATGCGACAAACTCACTTTAATAAAAGTATATGTTAACAATATTGCAATGGAACCATTTTAACTCAAGGAGAAATTGCTGTCTCATTTTCAAGACAGACCCGGTAAATGCCAATTTCAATCAATATGTTCCGAAGTGGTGTGCTTTATTTCAAAATTTGCTAATTAGTATACAATCAAGAAAAACAAATGATACAATTCGAAGCGAAACGTCTTAAGTAACACCTTACGTAAATGTTCAAGATAACATGACTATGTACATGTACTCGTCAAATAAAAGTATGTTCTGTTCTGTTTTGTTCATACTATTAAGATACGACACCTATTATCGTTATTGTAGTTAAAGAACAGATCGCGTCCCGTACATTCGGATCTGTCGTAATTTGTAGGTGTATGACCGTTAAGTTTATACATAAAACACAGCAATATGACCACCTTTCTCATTACATTACGTTTCTCGATTGTTGAAGTGTATTCGTGCAAGCTTTGCCTATCTTAACCCTTTACCAAACGCCAAATTGTTTACTGTCCAAAATTGAAAGAGTTTGCAGATCACATTTCGAAATGTGATGCAATTGAAAAATTTTCTCTTTATAGGGCAGAAAACACTGTAGGCAAATGAGAAAGCAATTTCTCTTTTTCCCACAATGTTTTGCAGAGTCGCCTGCAACAAACTGGTCAAATGTCGTTATTGCTTTGTAATGTGTTAAATCATGCTGGACGGTAATAACTAAAAGCAATTTCTCCTTTTCCCACAATGTTTTCCAGAGTCGCCTGCAACAAACTGGTCAATTGTCGTTATTGTTGGGTAATGGGTTAAATGTTGCTGGAAGGTAATAACTAAGAGCAATTCCTCTTTTCCCCACATTGTTTTCCGGAGTCGTCTGCGTCAAACTGGTCAAATGGCGTTATTGTTTGGTAATTGGTTAAATGTTGCTGGACGGTAATAACTAAGAGCATTTCTCCTTTTCCCACAATGTTTTACAGAGTCGCCAGCAACAAACTGGTCGAATGTCGTTATTGTTTGGTAATGGGTTAACCCGTACATCGTACAGTATTTAACGTTGTGTCTGTGTACGTCAAATAAAGGCACCATGTGTGCAGTTGATCGCTGAGGGGCTTGTGCAATCATACTTACCTTCTACTTTGTCTCATCAAGTAGTTTAAGATCCCTACACATGGTCTGAACTTTAAACCTTGGGATCAAAGCCAATTCCTTAGTACAGTTAACCTTTACCCCATACATGTACGTATCTGTTTGTATGTATGTACGTGTAGACGGCAGTAATTTGTCCTTATTTTAAAGACTTAAAATCCATCTTTTTACCAAGGTATTACATCTAACACCCCATTATGTACAAGTTCATCAATCTACTGATAAAAAAGCTTTACTCATTAAACTTTCTAGTTACTACAAGCGTGCATTTAAAATAAGAAGAAGTTACTATTCTATAGAAAATCGTTCCAGGAATTGTATTAAGTTTCTCTAAGTCGTCACTCCCATCTTGAATGTCTATCTAATTTGTGTATATGTATATGTCGTAAATGTACATGTCAATTTCATAGCATGCATGTAATTATAGGATTGTAATAACTATGAGCCTATGTGCTTAACGTTGAAATAAAATTATGTTATGTTATGTTATTTCATGCGTCTAGACGTATTTCGCTACAATAGGTTGGCCTCAGATCGGTATATGTAACATATGCAGGCTGATGCTAGACGGCACTTTTTACACAAACCGACCGCTACCACCACAACCGTTTCTAATGGAAAGTTCGAGTCTTAACCCTTCACCAAAATCCAAATTGTTCGACTGTCCCAAATTGAAAGAGATTGCAGACGACATTTCAAAATGTAGTGAAATTGGCAAATAATTTTCTGATAGGGTAGAAAACATTGAGGGGAAAATGAGAAATTGCTCGTTAAAACCAATCTCCCCTTTTTCCACAGTATTTTCCAAAGTCATCTGCAACAAACTGGTCAAATGTCGTTATTGTTCGGTAATGGGTTAAACCAGGAATCGCATTCACTGTCTCATCAAATTATAACCACGAACTAACAAATATTTGTTCGAGGATAGTTCGAAGCCGAGGTTACGTCCTACACTGGGTGTAGCTATGTAAAAGGGAGGAAACTGGTACAAAAACACGGGCGTTATAGGGAACTCAACAATGAGCATTCTATAATACGTGCTTCCTGTGAACAATTTTTGTAACTCCTGGACGTTAAAGTCAATCTTGTTTTAGGCGACCCAAGTAAAATGAGAAACACTCTTGGTGTTCAAGACAAATAGGTTAAAAAACTGCTTAACCCTTTCACAAACAACACATGTTCGACTGTCCCAAATTGAAAGAGTTTGCAGACGACATTTCAAAATGTGATAAAATTGAACAATATTCTTTAGAAAGAGCAGAAAACCTTATGGGAAAAGGAAAAATTGCTCGTAACGAGCAATTTCTCCTTTTCCCACAATGATTCCTAAAGTCGTCTGCAACAAAGTCGTCAAATGTCGTTATTGTTTGGGAAAGGGTAATGCGGTCGCCAGTCATTCAGGACTTTTTTTTTCAAAATATAATTGCAAGACCTATTTGGTTCGATTGTTGCATAGATATCTACATCATCTATTGTAATAGCGGAAAAAGTTACTTAATAAATACATTCCGATGAAATGACGAACAGAAGACTAAGGGTTGACAAATCTACACGTCTAAGTAGTTATGTTTTGCGATAAAGTAATTAGCGAAGTCAAGAGACATGTGGTTCTTGAGTGTGGTACTAATTAACATGTACGGGGCTGCAATCACCGCTCCACGGGCCTCATTTGCATATGATTTGCATACGAATGCGCACGCTAACCCGAACCATATGAGCCTCCATTCCGATAGATACGTCTCGAGGTACATCTGCGATTAATATCGTTTACCCATTACCAAACAATAATGACATTTAACCACTTTGTTGCAGACGACTCTGAAAAACAATGTGGGAAAAGGAGAAATTGCTCGTAACGAGCAATTTCTCCTTTTCCCACAATGTTTTCTAGTCTATCAGAAGATTACTTTCCAATTTCATGAAGTTTTGCAAAGTCGTCTGCAAAATCTCCCAATTTGGGACAGTCGAAAATTTGGCGTTTGGTAAAGGGTTAACAACAGTCTGACAAAAGGGCGAGTGGTAACTGTGTTTTAACGATTAACATTACCCTTTCGACCAAGACTTTACTTTTATCTTTTTTTTTCACCAGATGCTCTAAAATTAGTATAGTAACCCTGGCAACTCATCAATAGTAAATGATTTTGTTTTGGGGATGATATTATTGTTTTCTCACCGACTTTTGCATGCAGTAATTGAAAATGACGTCTGCTACCATTCGATTTGGAAACCGTCTGCTTTTTGGGGTAGTGTTTTGGGCATATTAGACAAAATAGTCGCTAGAGCATAAATCAAACTTTTCACCATCATGGACTTCGGATTGAAGCTTATTATTAATAAAGCTAGCCGCCCAAATGGGCAATCGTTTCATTTTTTTACATTGTTCCCCAATTATCCCAAAGTTATCATATTTATGAGTTCTTTGAAAAGACCTATGATTGAACCCATTCGTATATATCAATTCGAATACATAGGTTTTAAGATATGGCAGTGATACATGAAGTCTGGCTCTGTATATCTCGAATGTCAGTATACAAATTGGCAAGAGTATGTATATTATAGTTTATTAACATGTGAAGTGACTCGAAAAAGTTACATGCATTGAATGACCAACGTGTTTAGAAGAACACACGCATTTGCTTAAATACAAACTTACACGAAAATGATGACATGTTCAAATACAAAGATTTTCTTCTAAAGACGTATTGGTGCTATACATTTAAATAATTCTTTGATATTATTTATTGTTTATACTCATCTATTTTACACCAATTTTGAATGAAGTTTTCACAACTTAGACCTATCACACTCGAGTATGTTTCCTGAATACCTAACCAGTTCTCGCGTCGAATGTGGATAATTGGAAGGCTGCAAAGCAAACCCCGCTTGTCAAAGGGCTCGAACATTTAACCCCTCTGGCCCGAGGACGACCCTCTACCCTTGGACCTCTGTCAATTGTTCCTTTCTGCTAGATACGCTAGAAAGAAAACTCCTTAGCGAGATGAAAGTAAACGATAATTGTATCGACCAAGTCGTTAATGGTAACTACCGTTTGCTATTTTAACGCCAACAAAAACCCCCCAAGTGAGGCAAATGGTGAAGTATTCATGCACGGGAGTTCTTTTCTATATAGTCTATACAATGTCTGACCCATCAAAAAGCCTTAATGCAAAATGTAATCAGTGTTAATTGTTAGAGACAGAGAGTGGCGAATATAAACAATTCCAGACGAAAGATTCCACTCGTATGTCGTATACTGCATAATCAACGTCAGCAGCATGCAGTCTGCGGCCTGCTATCTGGTGCCTGTTACATGCTGTCCCCTGTCTGCAGCCAGCTGTCTGCTACATACAGCCTTCTATCTGCTGTTTGTTGCATGCTGTCTGTTGTCTCTTTTCTTTGGCCTGCTGCAGGCTACATACAGCTTGCTTTCTGCTGCCTGTCGGCTGTGCCCTGCTATTGTATATACTGCGACCTTCTATTTGCTGCATGCTGCCTGCTTTTTTTTTCGGTTGCTGTTTGCTGCCGTCTGCTTGCTGTTTTCTGCCTGCTGAATGTTTCTTGTTGCCTGCTGTCTGTCGCCTGCTATCGGTGTCCAGAGAAAGGTAGAGAGAATGGAAATAATTATTGGTTGATGACATGCGAGAACTTCAGTCTATAAAAACCTTTCTTAAAGTTACAAAACAACTTCGATATGCATTCTATTTGAACAGTGCAAACATAAATGTGCTTATTATTTTCCAATACCATACATGCACACAAAACACACAAAACACATACAGAAAACAATGATCGCATGAAAGAAATCGACCTACTCACAACGTGCACAAATTTAACCCAATACCTAACAATAACTCAACAGACGACGCTCGAAAATATTGTGGAAAAGGAGAAATTGTTCGTATCGAGTAATTTCCCTTTTCCAACAATGTTTCCTGTCCCAACAGATGATTTTTTCCCGTTTTCAGTACATTTTGAAATGTCGTCTGCAATCTCTTTCAATTTGGGTCGGTCGAAAAATTTGCGTTTGGTAAAGGGTTAAACAAAAGGACACAAACGCCGAGCAAATACGGGATCTTAGCAATAAGGGTGTGTTGGGGTAGTAGTGTTTTGTAAGACTCCCTGACGTTGACAACACAGACCATGTGCACAACAAATGTCCGACACCACGAGTAAAAGGGTCTTTTAACCCTTAGAATGATGGGTAATTTTCGAAAACTAGATTGTTGTGTCGTCTGCTTACAAAGACCTTATATATCTGCTTAGTTTTTGATGAGGAATGACATTCAGAGTAACAAACAGGTTAGATAATTTACTTGGTGGCTGGCCCAGATCCAACCTGTTTGCATAAGCATCAAGGCGGTTCCAGCACTATAAGGGTTAACCGCTATCCTTTATTCATAAAGTAATCCGTCTGTGACATAATCTGTATTTTATTACATTTGACAATATTTCCCTACCATTTGAAACTTTGCTATTTTCCACAATGATTGGACATTAATTGACAATGAAAGATGAAACAATGAAATAAATATTCAACATCAGAAGACAGGGGGCAAATAGATGTAAAACGAAAAGGTATCAAGTAATTCGTCTCTTACGAAGGAGTGACGACTTCTTTTCTGGTTTACAACGACCATTGGTCTGTCGATTCTTTCATGGATGGAAAGTGGTCATTTTAGAATTGGCAGGTTATTTTTTCAAAGTGAGTGTCCCCAAATTGTGTGTATAAAGTCCATCCATTTTGAAACCCTTTTACTTTATTTAGTTTAAACCATTACCAAACAATAATGACATTTGGACAGTTTCTCACAGACGGCTCTTTACGAGCAATTTCGCCTTTTCATACAATGATCCTGTCCTATCAGAAGGGTATTTTTCAAATTCATCACAGTTTGAAGTGTCGTCTGCAAACTCTTTCAATTTGGGACAGTCTAATATTTGGCGTTGAATCAGGGTTAAGTTAATGCTCTTAATACATTACGATACAAAAAACACAAGCTGATCAAGAACTTTATTTTACAGCCTGCCCAAACGACACATTTCTCCGTGAGGCAACGTTACTACTTGGTGCTACCCTTTACATAGATGTTTCGATTCCAGTTACTCTGATGTCATGATGAGAAAAATAACTCTGCTTATACCTCTGATAATATCGGAATCGTCTTTTGTATTAACGATGGTGTCTTAGTAGTGCAAAGTTTTAATCGTGGACAAATATGTTAGATATATATAATACCCCATCGCTAGCATACCGAGGAGAAGTTTTGTCAAGCATGCAAAGGGATCGGATAAACGAGAACAATGCCTTGCGGATCAGAAACAAAGATATATAATACAAAGCCGGTAAAAAAGCCAATAGATTCCTGCGCATAAGACTGATTACGCAGATTAAGAGGGATCACGTGACGATGTTTTGTTGTGTTTTTAACGGTTGTTCTGCGTCTGGTTCACTTCTATATCGACGCCATGTTTGTTTCAATATGGCGGTGCGAGGGAAAAACGGAAAAATCAGAAACGTTTCAAGCAAATTTTCGTTTAAATTGTTTTAGGGTTACTAAGATATTATTACAATATCCTTTTGTTCAAATTTCCCCTTTCATTCGTTAAACTGTTGCTTTGTTTATTGGGCATTTAATGAGTTTATAAGTGATAATTGTTTACGGACTATGTTTTGTTGTCGTTTGTTTCAACCAAAGGTAAAGTAAAATTTGACGTGCAGTTTGAACTGTTGTTTTTGTTATGAGTTTTAGTTTGATTTGTTTCATCAAATAACGTCTGGTGTGATTTTTTTTAACTTTTGAGATTATTTAAAGATACGACAATTATTATTTCAAATCATGCAGTGAAATGAGAATCATTTTCTAATTTTAATTTTACTGTGTGTATTAATTGTTTGAAGCAAACATTTTTTTTCACTAACACAATTTTGGCAAACATTTGCTTTGACGTGCAGTGTCGTTTTCATTATACATAGTTGATACGTGCTGCCCAATTTCCATGCAGAACTCTGTAAATGAGACTAACTGTGTGCGTTTTGAAGTGATGCTGTGACCTCATCGTGAAATCAACGTGACACGAATGACCTCCATGAATCTGATTTGCTGTGTCCGCCATGATGAATGACGTCATTAATGACGTCATGAACCAACGCCCAAATTGCCCAATCAGAACACAAAAAGATTAAACCATATTGACCCTTTCCCCATCAAAAACAAGTTTATTCCAAATACCACAAAAAACAATACGACAGAATAAAATATGTTCCGTGTTCTGCTTCTGTTTTACTTTATTGCCCAAGTAATGAGTTTAGAATTAAAAGACGAAATTTGACACTTTTTTAAAATTACTTTGTCCGACATAAAATGTCATCAAAACGTCTCAAGTAAAGCATTGTGACACAATGTCCAAGTTCATTATTACTACAGCCCCCCTCCTCTGTTTATTGCTTGGTGTGATTGTGTCTTTAAATTGCTGTGATTGTTTGATCTTTTAACGAATTTGCTCACACTTTATATGAAAGATACTTTGTTTAAAGGAAATTAGATGCCTATGTACATCTTGGACAATAGCAGAATCTCGAGAGAATGAAGAAATTGAATCATTAACCATTAGAATGCTGGGTAATTTTCTAAAAATAGTTTGTTGTGTCGTCTGTTTTTCACAGCCTTAACTATCTGCTTAATTATGATGAGGAAAGATACTCAAAGGTGCAAACAGGTAGGATCACAGGGCAGCCGCCAATTTACTTGGTGGCTGGTCTGTATCTAACTTGTTTGCATAATCATGAAGCCGAATCCAGCACTGTAAAAAGGTCATCACTCTTTTACAGTGTATTTTATGTAAGTCAAACTCGTCTACATTGACTTGGATTAGCAGACATGCAGCAGAAAGTATTAAAAACAAGTATTACAAATGTATTGATAGATTAAAACAGGTAAGTGTAATTTATCTTTTGTCAAAGAATGTGTACTTTTTCGTGTATCATATCTGTCAAATGCCATTGAGTTTTCAGTGTTACAAGTTTAAACGGTCTCAAAATTTCATAAGTGACTTAAACATAGCCTTCGCCCAAAGGAAATCTAAATACGGTGTATTTTTGTTCCAGTGTTTTTAATTGGTAAGTTTCCATAATTGTTTTTTGAGAAGTTTTAGGATATTTATAGTTTATATTCTTTGTCAACTGCTGTGCGTTATGAAAGCAGAAAACGGGTTAGTGTACCATTTTGTTAATGCTGTTAAGACTACCAGTAATAGTCTGCCTGAACTCCTCAGACATGTACATGTATGTATACAGTAATTTACTATCAATTGCTTTTTCAAAAATGCCATTAAAACCATTAAATTCTGAAAGTAAGAAAACTTATCACAAAAATGGTCATTTCTGAGGTTACCGTTGATTTGTGTACAGATGGGCATGAAATCGGTTCCAGGACTATGAGGGCTAAGTATCAATAGATTTGATGCATGTTTCTATCAATATTATGTCCAAATCACAGATTTATAGGTTTAAGGGGGTTTGTGCATTCTGTGTCATAAACAGTATCTCCCTTGTTTGTAACCAGGACGCATCTTTGATATAAACGAGATACATTTGGTCAATTTGATTTCAAAATAAAATTTATTTGTTTTTGACAAATTTGGGAAAAATATGCCATGTCAACTGTACTGTACAGTTAACGTAGCAGCCAATGCGCTAACTCAGGGCCGGTCAAAACCAAATAAGCCAGCAGAAGTAAAATCACAATCACAAACCAACTGTACATGTAACGGCATTTTGATACCAATCTACAAAATCAACAATTGCTGCAAAAATACGAAAAGTCCTTTAGGTATGAAAACGAGAAAGTTCCCCTTTTCTACAATAGTTTATATTGCAATGATCATTGTGCTTTCAAGTTGTCCTCTTGGCCTCTTGTCAACTTGGGGGTTAAATCTCTTTATGTACGTCCAAATATGTTTAAATCGAATTCCGAACGGAATTAGATGGCAACAAAAACAAAGATTATTTAATGGGACACATCCAAGATTGATTTTTGCAATCAACATAATGAAAGTGATTGGAACGTTCGTTCTTATTAAACAAGATCTCCATTAGATATTTAGATTATGTTATTTTCAATTTACTGGAAATCGGTGATTCTTTTAGAAAAAATTAAAACAAGCCATACAGCAGGAACTGGTTCCTGAGATAGTCACGTTACCATGTCAGAATAGTGCCATCTGGATTGGTCAGTTGCTTATGTGAGAACACCACAAAACCGTCAGACAATCATCTGTTGATTCGTATAGTAATTAACCATTAGAATGCTGGGAAGTCTTCTAAAAATGTATTTTTGTGTCGTCTGCTTTCCCAAACCTTAAATATCTGCTTGACTTTGGTGAGAAAAGATTCTTAGAGAAGCAAGCAGGTTAGAACACAGGCCAGCCACCTAGTAAATTGGCGGCTGGCCAGGATCTAACGTACTTGCATAAGCATGAAGTCGGTTCGTGCACTATAATGGTTTAGGGTTTGATCCATATGGGAAATCTGCAACAAACAATGGCAAACATGTTTTAAAGGTTTGTCACACATGAACGATAGCTTGAATGGTTGTTATAAACAATCTTTGACATATCTCTTAATCAACCTGACCATATTTGCCACTCTTTGAAGGAGAGTATTTCTGGGGTAGAATGTCGGTACCAGGACACGAGGGTCGGGTGTTCGATTCCTGTGAAAAACATGGTTCACTAAAGAACTTCTATTGTTCCACTTTGGGTTAGAGTAGTGGTTGTGTATCCAAGAAACAGAATCGAGTGTGAATTATCTATGTTGTTAGAACGCATCACACCATCAAGGCAATGGGAATAAGGTTAAACAAAACTTTTAGACCATTTGAAACGGCTATGGATTGGTTTGATAAGGTATATTAAAGTAACTTTGGGTGCTATTCAATATCTAGGAAACATAGTTGACACGATGTTAAACCCTATGGAACAAATAAAAAAGGCTGATAAGACAATTAGGCAATTTCTCCATTCAACTCTTTAGTTAAGCACTACAGCTTTATATACATACGTTTACATGGTGTCTAATAACGTACCAATAGTTTCTCGGTATTATAACGGCTTTCTTGGATTGACTAATACAAGGTTAGGCCTCTTAAGTGTCATGCCAAAAGGACATCAATGCGCAAGAGTCGAACCACAATGATTGTATTTCGATGTTTTATATACACACTTGTCATTCGATAAAGGACATGTTATCAAGTCAGCAGTGAAACGTCCCTTCATGATAAAAGTCATGCAGTATTGTAAGAAACGCGATTTGTGTCTGTTATCCCTTATAGTGCTGGATCCGACTTCATGCATATGCAAACAGGTTGGACGCAGGCCAGCCGCCAAATTAATTGGCTGGAACCGACTTCATGCTTATGGTAATAGGTTATTTCCAGGCCAGGCGCCAAATAAGTCGGCGACTGGCCTGTGATCTAACCAATTTATTACTCTGAATATCTTTCCTCAACAAGATAAGTAGATAATGAATGTTTTGAAAGGCAGACGACACAAAAATCTGTTTTAGAAAATTTCCCAGCATTCTAAGTGTAAATGGAAGTCTGTATGAATGTGTTCTTGTATGTTCAGTGGGTGAGGGAAAGAGCTTGTTATAACTTATTGACAGTGAAGGATGACGGGGCTATGATATTGAAAGTGTGGTACAAAGTCCAAGTCTAAGGTAAACCCATACCAAAACAATGGAGGATCATCTGAATGGACATCCTCACTAACCGTTTACTCATTCGATGGCATTAAACCTTAGAATGCTGGGTAATCCTCTCAAAATAGATTTTTGTGTCGTCTGTTTCAAAACCCTTAAATATCTTCTCAATTTTGATGAGGAATGATAATCTGAGTTGCAAACAGGTTAGATCACAGTTTAGTCGCCAATCAACTTGGCAGATGACCTGAATCTTACCTGTTTGCATACGCATGAAGTCGGTTTCAGCACTACATGGGTTGATGTAGCATTGTTCTATTACGGATGACTAAAATATGAATGGCATGTTGGTGTTTTGTTGAGGCAATGTACGGTTAAAGTCGAAGTTCGGAAGATGGTATTCAGCTTTAATGATTCCGCTTTGCTCAAGGTCCTTTGCTGGGGTTGCTAAGCCAGCTGGTCTTGGCAAAATAACTTTTTTATTGTTAGGTTTCGATTTTGGTTTCATGTAAAAGACTACATAATTTCCCTATAACAGGTAATTTACGGGTGTATGGAAAGTCCGATAGTTTAAGGGTGTGAGTGCGTATCTCGGTAGATCCGTCCATCTTATATAACTCATTCACTCGTACGGAAAAGCAGGGCGGGTCCAAACTGAAAGCAACAACAGACGAACGACAAAATACAAAAGAGCAAGAAAAAGGTACACATATTGTATAACATTGGGACGGAGCAAATGATCAACCGATCCAATTGGTTCAATAAGACGACAGTAGTGCAGTGGTAGAGCGTCGGCCTCATGTCCTGGGTTCGAATGTCCCGGGTTCGAATCCCCGTTACGCGGGGTGAAAATTGCAGGGGCGAACCCACGAATCTGCTCGAGTACTGATTTAGTATCCAGGAAGCAGTCATCAAGAGTGAATGTTATAAGCTTCAAGCTTCCGTCACAATCGATGTACAATAAATAAGTTTATACTTAAGCCGCCTTCAAGAGACCCAGTAAGGTGAGTTATTATGGAACAAGGGGTATCCCAATAGAAGAGTCATTTCCATATATATATAAATATATAAAATCTGTCCAAGGAATATATTTAGATTTACACGGAGTATGAAGATATTTTCCATCATTGTGTTAGGTAAACCATGACGATTGCCGTCCTATTTAAACCAAGATGAGGCTTAATTTTGGATGCTATCAATATTTTGATATTTCACCAAACCCCGGTTCCCGTCTTTGTTTTACTAATGTACGGAACGGCACATATTTCACGAGTCAGGACATGTACACGAGATTATCGACTTCAATATTGTATAAAACGGTACATAAACCACAGCGGTGCTTTAACGCCTTTGTTAAGATCTCTCCACAAATCTCGGGAACAATTCCACCCTGTCGGCTTAAAACAATGGCCTGGCCTCGGTGGATCGGTCCCGGCCAAGTTTACATTCACAGGCGAACAATGGACATAAAGACCGATGTCGTATCGGATTGCAAGCCCAACAGACAAACGATAACCGAGGTCACTGGGCATGTATAATGCTGTAACCCATTTACAAAATAGCGGATTGCCTGTGACCTGACGTCCAAATTGGAAGTTTTATCAGACGACTATTATTAGGAACGAAAATAAAATAAAAATGTTTCTTTAACCCTTTACCAAACGCCATATTTTCGACTGTCCCAAATTGAAAGAGTTTGCAGACGATATTTCAAAATGTGATGAATTTGGAAAACATTATTCCGATCGGACAGAAAACGTTGTGGGAAAAGGGAAAAATGTTCGTTAAGAATAATTTTTCTTTTGCCCATGATGTATTTTAGAGTCGTCTGCAACAAGCAGTAAAATGTCGTCGTTGTTTGGTTATGGATTAATAGTTTGTGAGAAGCGATTGTAGCAAAAGGAGATGTTGCTCGACATGAACAGTTTCAATTTTTGTTGCAATATCATTTTGGAATTATTTGACATTATTGAGTAAGGATTGAATTCTTACAATCGATCCAGCTACTTTGTTGCAGTCGAAATGTTAACTTGTTATAAGTGTAAACGAATGGAATATGTGGAAAGAATTCTTTTATTGATAAGTTATACCAAATAGTTTTGGTAAAAAGACGATTTATTCATCTTGTCATCACTTTGTCTCAATGGTTCCAAATGCCTCTCGCTGACAATGTCGTGAAAGAACGTATTTAGTGTACAAAATTCGAACCCTGAACAGTCGACTCTTGAAACCAGACATTAGCCCTTAGAATGCTGGGTAATTTTCTAAAAATATATTTGTGTGTAGTTTGCCTTTCAAAACTTTAAATATATTCTTAGTTTTGTTGAGAAAAGATACTCAGAGTAACAAACAGGTTAGATCCAGGCCATCTGCCAAGTAAATTTGCAGCTGGCCTGGATCTAACCTGTTTGTACAAGCATAAAGTCGGTTCCAGCACTATAAGAGTTTAACTGTTTCTTCTATGAATCAGTGTGGGGAAAAAGAGAAGAACATTACCTGAAACAACAATGTCTACCAAGAGACAGTGTTCCAGGTTAATGCATACAAGAGGTAGTGCGCAAACAGTGACTGTAGTACAAGTATATAATTTGTATATCCAGAGTAGAAAAAACTTCAAATTGCCTTTTCTAACCAAATCAATAGTGTTAACTAAAATTGGAACACAATTTGTTTACCCTTATAGGCCATAGTTTCATCAAAAAGAATAATCATTTCGTCTACAGTGTTTAAAAGATGTGGGAACCAGCGTATTTATCTCAGATCTAGATGTCGTTTCTTCGTTTATAGAAAAGTCTACGCATGCCAAGTTTTATATGTGCTTTATATATGCTCAGTCTACATCTCGGATACGAAAACAGGACCCTGAAACATTTTACAGTTGTACAGAACACATTTATGTTGTCAGCTGCCATTTTGATTTTCGCATTCGCTTAATTTATACAAAACGTTTCGATTTTCGTTGGTACACGATTGTATTTGCATGGCTTGTCAAACAAGCATATGTTAACAACCAAAACGGACCTACGGTACATACGAATAGTAAAATTGTACTTTAATATACTGTATTAGAACAGATTGTCAAACAACTTTCTTTTAGAAGAAAATAGAACAGTTGAAAATACATGTATGCATATATCTTTTGATGGCAGGATGGAAGACAAACGCACATTCGGCCAAAACAAAGAAAGAGAAAAATCAGTCGATTACCTTTATCAAACTTTTACCTTAACCCACTTTAAAACAATAACGAAATTTGACCAGTTTGTTGCAGACGACTCTGGAAAACATTGTGGGAAAAGAAGAAATTACTCTTAACGAGCAATTTCTCCTTTTCCCACTGTTTTCTGTCCTACCAGAAGATTATTTTTCAATTTCATCACATTTTGAAAAGTCGTCTGCAAGCTCTTTCAATTTGGGACAGTCGGAAATTTGGTGCTTTGTAAAGGGTTAAGAAATGGTGGGTCAAAGTCAGTGTTTATTCACTGAATGTTTTCGAGAATGAAATAATACTGAAAAAACTTGATTTTTAACTTTAACGACAGGATTCGTCTGTTTACATTTGTATCACCAGCATGACTAGGAATGATTGTCAAAAAGGGGGAAATTTCCTGCGATGACCTCACATTCATAACAACATTACTGTTCAAGGACTTTTTTCTAGGACGCCCCTTTTTGTTATGGCGATTTGTCCGATTGTTTAATCATTTAAATCTCCGTTGTGTTTTAACCGACTGAATGAGATTTATGTCCCAAAACGAATAATAAAGTCTCTCAATGATTAACTATTCATTGGAACAAAGCAAAACCAAACCGCTCAGTCAAAAACAGTTATAAAGCTATAAACCCCTTAACCCTTTCCCAAACAATAACGACATTTGACCAGTTTGTTGCAGACGGCGCTGGAAAACATTGTGGGAATAGGAGAAATTGCTCGTAACGAGCAATTTCTCATTTTCCCACTAGGTTTTCTGCTCTATCTGATGATTATTTTTCAATTAAGTCACATTTTGAATTGTCATCTGCAAAAACTTTTTGAATTTGGGACAGTCCAAAATTTGTTGTTTGGGAAAGGGTTGACCCACCCTTATTATGGTATCGCTAACTGACACGCTCGGGAAATTTGAATCAGGTCACATAAACCAATCGTATTCAGCAATATTTATCTTACAGAGTGTTCTGGGTACCGTTTTACTAAACAGTTTACGCTTAAGATTTGCGTAAGTCTAAAACAACAATTCCTCTTATTTCAATATTGGACGAAGCAATATTGCAAAGTGACACATCATTGGAATCGTCTCTCCGAGACGCTTCCAATGAAGTGCCACATTGCAACATTGTACTTTCATTGAAGATACTATCCATGTTAATCAATGATGACTTACGCAAACATTTTCCGTAAGTTGTTTAGTAAAACGGTACCCTGATGTATATGAAAGACGTATTAATAAAATTTTGATTTTTTGGGGGAGCCATCCAATTTTGAGCAATTTAGCCATTGACTATGACGTTTCTGAATACATATAAACATATGCCATCTGAAGGTTACTTACAATGGAGTTCGGAATTTCAATACAGAAACAATTACATGTAGGTCACTAGAAACATGGACGAATTCAAGAATTCATCAATACAATTAAAGCTAAAGTGACTTTAAGCACGACCATTTACTTACATGTAATGACGTATGAGTAAATGGTCGTGCTTAAAGTCACTTTAGCTTTTATTGTATTGATGAATTCTTGAATTCGTCCATGTTTAAGATAAAGTAAATTATGCATTGGTGAAAACGACTATGGAAATCACTGTGGGAAAAGGAGAAATTGCTCGTCACGAGCAATTTCTTCTTTTCCCGCAATATTTTCTACTCTATCAGAAAATTCTTTTCCAATTTCATCAAATCTTGGAATGTCGCTTGCAAACTCTTTCAATTTGGGACAGTCGAAAATTCGGAGTTTGGTAAAGGGTTGCGATAGATGGTGATTATGCATTGGTGAAAAACGTAATATCCTAAAGCAGTCATCGTTATTCATATTTACTCAGAAACTTAAAGTTTAATATGGGTTTCCTTGAAGTAGTTCCTGGGTACATCAAACACGACTGTCAAACAAAGTCAAAGATCTAACAGAATAAGTGCCGCTATAAAATAAAATTTCATATTATAATAACTTTTTTATGGACTGATATTCTTGATACGCCACTATTCGTTCATGTAATTCTAATATCAATGTAAACTTTGATAGTTAAGGGGAGATAATTACTATGTATTTGATAACATAGTTTATTGATATTCCATTTCTAAATTTAAAATCAAATTCAGACACATTCGGCAAAGTAGCTTGGTGAATGCCATCGAAATGATAAATACTTTCAGGATGTACATGTTATTGAACCATTTAGGGATTTCTGTTAAATGGAAGAACGTATGAATAATTATTACACATTTGGAAGTTAGAAACTAGTTGATTTAAAACTGTTCAAGAGCTGCACTGTTTCATGATACAAACTGACCAAAAGTCATTGAAAGCAAAACTATGAATAATCATAACCTTGGAATGATATAGACAAAGACAAAATTTTATTGACATAAGCTAGTACAGCTTCTAGTCATATACAAAATACATATTTACAATTACTTTACATAACATGTTACCGTCGTCTCAAAAAAGAAAATAATACATAAATAATAACCGCCATGGAAGAAAGATTTTCGTAAAATGAAAATGAGAATAAGCATGATGTACGTGTATAAAAGTTAACTATTAATCAGTAATCATGGAATTTATACATATGTTCCTAATTTCAAATGCATGTTTTATAAATTTTGCTAAATTGTAAATGACTTTTGGACTTTTTGATTGGAATAAATGAACCAATTTTTGCATACAAGGACGTTCACAATAATATATATTGATCATATAAGGACGGTAAAGGACGGTAAAGGACGGTAGTTCTTGGTACAGAAAGGTCAGTGCTCAAACATGTATAATTAATTACCGAATAACTGACCTGTTGTTGGATTACCGGATTAGACAGATTAACCTACAGTTGCACTGTGCGGTGGCTATAATGTGACGCGGATTAGCATGGTTTAACCGCTTCCACGCCGTGTCATTATAAACCTCTTACACCCCAAATCATCCTATATCAACCAATAACTTAACGATGTCTTACATCAACTGGACTGAATCCCAATACTTAAAAGAACCATTATGATAAAAGGAGAAAATATTCTTCACGACTAATTTCCAATTATGTCAAAATGACTACCACTCAATATTGCAAAGAAACTGAGGGATTTACGTGTTAGATATCTATCGTCTACTGTTGTTCTCGGTTGGACGAGCAATATTATCTACGAAAGGAGAATGGATTAGCCATTCACACATGTGTAATGCGTGAAGAAAACCTGCACATATATACATGTATACAGGCTTATCTGTACTTAAAGGAAACAATGTATTAACAAATCTGACACTGATTCGGTATAACAATGTATTGTCGATTCACCATTTAGTGACACTAAGTCCGACGTGAAATATCAAATCATATACATATATACATGTATATATCTATTGTTTTAAAGGTGCTTGTACTCAGATATGAAAACATTTGGAAGTTAGAAATTATTTCCTTCAAAACTGCCCAACAACTGTACTGGTTCGTTATAAGAACTGAGAGAAATTCACTGAAAGAAATATTACATCGTTCTCAATTTTTCAAAGCGTGAATACAGTGAATTAACATGTATTTAAAACAACAAAATAGTCCAAAATCGTTTAATCACTTTTGAGATCTACTGTGTGTAAACTATATACGCAGATACATCGACGCTTCCTGAATGAATCATGCTTTCAATAGCTTCTTCTAATTGTATATCAAACAGCTATACAGAAATTGTATAGTTTTACTGACTTTTAATTTTAACCATAATTTTTCTTTCCTGTGAACAAGCGTCTTTAATCGTTTTGGGATAAAGCTAGTCCTATCTACATTCTTCATGGTTTTCTCGTTTGAAAGTAATGTGTTTTGTCCATTGATTAATGTCCTGTGTACCGTTTTACTAAACAGTGAACGCTTAAGATTTACGTAAGGCTTAAACAACAATTATTTCTTATTTCAATGTTGGGCGAAGCAATATTACAGACGCTTCCAAAGACGCGTAACATTGCAATATTGTACTTTTCATGTATATCAGTTATGACTTAGGCACATATTTTTCTTTAGTAGTTTAGTAAAACGGTACCCTGGTTCTCTGTTCCAAAGTCCTAATGTACGTGCTTGATTTGAACTTTCTCACAAATGCACAGTTAGGTGCCAATACGTTATTTCTTAACCCTTAGAATGCTTGGTCATTTTCTAAGAATATATATTTTTTTCTCATCTGCTTTCCAAAACCTTAAATATATGTTTACTTTTTTTGAAAAGGGATACTCAGAATATCAGACAGGCTAGATCACAGGCCTGGTGCCAATTTACAAATAAAGATAACGGTCGCATCTGTACCCTTATAGTGGTGGAACCGACTTCACGGGGGAATTCGTATGTCCTATTTCATAGATGTGTTGTGTCCTCGATAGACTTATTTCTTGTGCCTTGTCCTAGAAAACATGGATACATTTACTCGTCAAAACACCCTGATTGACATGCGGCAGTCAGAGAGGATGCAGTAATCATTATCTGTCCGACACTCGACATTATTTGTTGTAACTAAGTAATTACCAATCACGAAAATCTCCAGTTTTGTCATAATGATTTCTAACTTGTTCCGCTGTGAAAATATGTGGAAGGAGTTTTTATGAATGTGTTAACGTAGGACTGATTTCAGACCATACAGGAAACCCCTGGAATTTCTTAAGATAAACTCCGAGGTATTGGGGAGCCATTTTGAAAGTAGTCCGGCAACATGGCGGCGACAATAAGCATGTCCGTTGGCAGCATTATCAATCCGGCATTCCCCGCCACAAGCCGGGGATTGCCCTGTAGATTCGATTGAGTTCGGACTACGAAAGAAATAACTTGGCTCAAACAACATACCCTGTATTTTCGTCCATGTATGGCCATCTTGCTATAGACAAGCCATATGAAATATATAAGACTTCTGATTCGGAATATTTTACAACAAACCACGTCGAATTGAAAAGAATTCCCCGCATCAGCATGCCGGACCGGTCCTGCGTAACACATGTGCTAATTGGTTAAGTGTTAGGATTAAAGGTTTAACAGATTTGTATTATCCGCTTATTGGTTCCTCTAATCGGAGTGTATAATCCTGTCCCGAATATGGACACCATACGGTTGTGTGGAAAACACGGCTGTTACAGGGATCTACGCAATGAGCATGTCAATGCCGGTATCCGAATTTAGAAGAAGGCAAATGTTCGCATAAACCCTCTGTGCCCCTTTGTGTCACTTTGAGTCCCTTTGAGTCCCTCTGTGTCCCTCTGTGTCCGTCTATGTCCCTCTGCGTCCCTGTGTGCCCCTCTGTGTCCCTGTGTGTCCCTCTGTGTCCCTGTGTGTCCCTCTGTGTCCATGTGTGCCCCTCTGCGTCCCTCTGTGTCCCTCTGTGTCCCTCGCTGTCTCGCTTTCTGTCCCCTTTCTTATTTATTTTTCATCGATTGTGACGAGAGCCTGAACCATATCAAATTCACATGACAGTTTATTGGGAACAAAACCAGTACCCGCGTCGATTTGAGAGTTAGTCCCCGCATTTTTACCTCGCTAACGTTGCTCCCAGTGAGAGTCGAACTAACGATCTCTGCTTTACGAGAGCAGTGCTCTAACCACTGAGCTATACGGGCTGATATTGTCATTACGGTTTGGTGCATATTAAACATTTATATTTATCTGATTATAAGTAACAATTTTACACGGAAATAGGGAATCAAACTGTCTGTCTGTCTGTTTGTATATCTGTCGGTCGCTCCGTTTCTGGCTGATTTGTTGGTTTGCTGACTGGCTTAATTGATTGATTTGGTTCCTGATTGATTTATAGATTCATTCATTGATTAACTAATGTATTTTACTGATTATTTGATTGGTTAATAGATAGATTTATATTGTATATGCCTGCATTTTACATTTCTCTACCTGTACCCATCTTCCGGTGCCAGGCTGTGCTTCTTAACCCTTCACCAAACGCCGAATTCTCGACCGTCCCAGTTTGAAAGAGTTTGCAGACAACATTTCAAAATATGATGAAAATGAAAAATTATCTACTGATAGGGCAGAAAACCTTGTGGAAAAAGGAGAAATTGCTCGTATAAAGATAATATGATAACATTACAATAGTAATAATGAGATAAATGAAAGTGTGATGGTCATTTGAGTAAAATGTTTGACTCCATTGCCCCCAGTGAGAGTCGAACTCACGACCCCTGCTTTACGAGAGCAGTGCTCTAACCACTGAGCTATACGGGCTTATAATGTCATTAGGATTTTGTACTTTTATCTCAATATAAGTATCAATTTTACACGCAAAAAG
>OX401420.1:2333148-2335648 GCA_947846245.1 Cerastoderma edule | reverse complement strand
GATGCAGGTTTAGACCGTATCGCGAAGACAATAGCGCGTGCCAGCCATACTCAAGTGTCACTGTATCCGCGCCGTACTATTTTTACACGTGCCTAGTACAGTCATCCCACTACAGAAACTAACGTCGCCAACCCGGGTCCCGAAACAAGTATTATTTCTTGCGGAAGATCAATGTTGTAAAAGTTGTAAAAGTATTGTGTCTTTTGACAAATGCTTCGTGCTTTAACCCTTTACCAAACGCCATTTTTTTTTCAATTCCGTGCTGTAACAGGCTTTGGACACTGAATCATTTACCCCACCCACCAAATATTTGACTGTCCCAAATTGAAAGAATTTGCAGACGATATTTCAAAATGTGATGAAATCGAAAAACAATCTTCTGATAGGGCAGAAAACATTATGGGAAAAGGAGAAATTGCTCGTTAAGACACAACGTTTTCCAGAGTCGTCTGCAACAAAGTGGTTCAAATGTCTTTATTGCTATGTAATGTGCATTAGGTTTTAGGTTTTCGATAGCAAACTGATTTGTATAAACTATTATATACCAACCCGGGTCAGGAAACAAGTATATTGTAATTACATTCGGAAGATCGTTATTGCAAACGTTACGTTGTGCCTTTTGACAAATGATTCGTACTTTAAAGGACTTTAGTTTTTGATAGCAAACTGATTTGCAGAAACTTACATACATCAACCCGGGTCCCAAAACAAATATTATTTCTTTCGGAAGATCGTTGATTCATAAGTTACTGAAAACAGTGTGCCTTTTGACTAATTCTTCGTGCTTTAACCCTTTACCAAACGCCAACTCGTTGACTAAACCAAATTGAAAGAGTTTGCAGACGATATTTCAAAATGAGATGATATTGAAAAACAATCTTCGGATAGGGCAGAAAACATTGTGGGAAAAGGAGAAATTGCTCGTTAACGTGGCCGGGTGTTGTAAATATTGTTTTAAATGATGTTTTATTTTTCTGTAGAAAAACAATGTCACTCTGATAATTGGTACATGGGTAGTAACTTAATAGCGTCAATGCTCTAAAAGAAAATAGCAAAGAACAGGAATTATTAATTTCTAAAAAACGTACTGACGCCTTTAAGTATGAATAGTCTCATTCCTACAAGTGACGCGAAGATGAATTTAGTCAATTGTAATAACCTTTGTCAACCATGAGCTGAGTATGCTTTATTTGAAATCAAATTTTCTTCTATTAGAATTGCGTCAGGTTGTCATGCCCGATAGTTTCTTTATCTATCAAACACACGGTCTACTAGGTCTACGATGATAAAGTATTGATAACTATAAGTTTCCATAAGTGACGGTTCCATGTAGTAATGGTTAGCACTTAGGACTCTGAATCCTGCGATCCGAGTTCAAATCTCGGTGGAACCTTACCTTTCAAATCTATGTTTTGATATTAATATAAACATGTCTTTGTACAAATACAATTATGGAGGTTTAACATAACTGATGTGTGGTTCCATGGTGTAATGTTTAGCACTCAGGACTCTGAATCCTGCGATCCGAGTTCAAATCTCGGTGGAACCTTACCTTTCAAATCTATGTTTTGATATTAATATAAACATGTCTTTGTACAAATACAATTATGGAGGTTTAACATAACTGATGTGTGGTTCCATGTAGTAATGGTTAGCACTCAGGACTCTGAATCCTGCGATCCGAGTTTAAATCTCGGTGGAACCTTACCTTTCAAATCTATGTTTTGATATTAATATAAACATGTCTTTGTACAAATACAACTATGGAGGTGTAACATTACTAATGTGTGGTTCCATGGTGTAATGGTTAGCACTCAGGACTCTGAATCCTGCGATCCGAGTTCAAATCTCGGTGGAACCTTACCTTTCAAATCTATGTTTTGATATTAATATAAACATGTCTTTGTACAAATACAACTATGGAGGTGTAACATTACTAATGTGTGGTTCCATGGTGTAATGGTTAGCACTCAGGACTCTGAATCCTGCGATCCGAGTTCAAATCTCGGTGGAACCTTACCTTTCAAATCTATGTTTTGATATTAATATAAACATGTCTTTGTACAAATACAACTATGGAGGTGTAACATTACTAATGTGTGGTTCCATGGTGTAATGGTTAGCACTCAGGACTCTGAATCCTGCGATCCGAGTTCAAATCTCAAATATAAGATATAAACAAATACTGCTCTTTCAGAACAGACCATGTAAAATTTTTAAACCGTAGTTGATAACATTATACGCCTTTTCAACTATTTTCATTCAACAACTGATAATTCGTTTTTAAGGTAACCAGTTTTGAGTTGAGTATAATGAAACTCCGAGAATTTACATCAATCGTATGAGTTTAACCTTTATAGCGGCTGGAATGTTTGCTACTCTGAGTGTCTTTCCTCATCAAAATTAAGCACATACTTAAGGTTTTGGATAGCAGACGACTTGTATTTACATGATGAGAAAGCTGAGGCTTGAGTTGTCATTTATCTAAAAAAAGATTTTT